>JAOYMU010000252.1:91595806-91607534 GCA_025802295.1 Psammodynastes pulverulentus | reverse complement strand
TGCTGGCTGAGGAACTCTGGGAGTTGAAGTCCACAAGTCTTAAAGTTGCCAAGGTTGGAGACCCCTGATCTAGTCTGCTCTGGCTATTAAGGAAAGCAATTTCTGTTATCCTGAATTTCTTCACAGGAAAGAAGTGGGAAGTAAAAGATACCAGCACAAACAAGATTAAAATTTCAGGGCACTTAATTACTACAAGCTGTCCTCCTAGTCACCCAATAGGCGAGCAAGAGGGAATTGGGAACAGGCAGTTGGACAGTTCTTTTTTAGATATAAAACTGGTTGGTTGGTTGGTTGGTTGGTTGGTTGGTTGGTTGGTTGGTTGGTTGTGGTGCTTTCAAGACAGCCTTCATTCCTGGTGACTGCTTGAGAAAATCCCTGCAGTTTTCTTGGCAAGATTTCAGAAATGGTTTGCCATTGCCTCCATCCTGGGCTGAAAGGGAGAAAGACTAGCCCTAGATAATTGGCTTCTTGCCTGGGGTGGGGACTAGAACTTAGGCTCCCAGTTTCTAGCCTGGTTAGCTACTTCATATAGGCAAAACTCATCAGAAAGAGACTTAGCCTGTCACATAAGCCCAACATTTCTTTGCAATTCATTCATGAAATTTCTGATGGAAGGGGAAAACACTCCCGTAACAACTGTTGGGAAATATTACTTCCAAGGATCCTGGAAGGGTCCTGCTGATCAGAATGGGAGATACATGTTTCACATTAGTTTTCATTTCCCCCCCCACACACCCATGATTTTACTTTTATTCTTTTAATTTAAAATTAGACAAGAGGCCCAGTGATCTCTTTCAAGTGCCAATATGCCCCCCCCAAAAAAGTCATACTGGTCAGTTTCTGTGGCCTATATAGATTTCTGTTCAAATAATGGGCTACATACATACTTTAAGCATGGAGAATTTATCTGCAAGGCTGTCTTTGAGCTATTCCACACCCAGATTCTTGGGAGTGAATAGAAGTTTGTCTTCTCCATGCAGCAATCTCAGAACAGAAGCTACACAGGCTTTCCCTGTATAGGACAGCAAAGAGGCCTGAGTAAGACATTATGTTAGAAATAGGAGATGCCTGGGCTGGCACATGTGATACAGTAAATTGCTCTGAGAGGTTCCTGGTTTGAAATAAAAAGCACAACCAGTAAGCTGAACTTTATGCAACTTGATTTTGCTGGATATGTGTAGGTCCTTCCAATCCATCAAAACTCTTTTCATTTGCTAATATTTTGTAAATCACACAAATAACAGAATAACCATTGGAAAGGACTTTGGAGGTCTTCTAGTCCAACCCCCTGCTCAAACAGGAAACCCTCTACCATTTCAAACAAATGGTTGTCCAATCCCTTTTTAAAAACCTCCAGTGTTGGAGCATCCACAAGTTCTGGAAGCAAGCAGTTCCACTAATGAATTGTTCTAACTGTCAGGAAATTTCTCCTTAGTTCTAGCTTGCTTCTATCCTTGATTAGTTTCCATCCATTGCTTGTCCTGCCTTCAGGTGCTTTGGAGAATAGGTTGACCCCCTGTTCTTTGGGGCAGCCCCTTAGATATTGGAACACTGCTATCATGTCATCCCTAGTCTTTCCTTTCTTTAAACTAAACATATCTAATTCCAGCAACCATTCTTTATCTATTTTAGCCTCCAGTGTCCTGAATAAGGTAAGGAACATGGGAACACCTCTCTGAACACTAGTAGAGGTGTTGCTAGTCAGAGCAGATATATTAGCTAGATCATCTTTATATCCAGGGACACCCTTCTTTTTCCTATCCATACATGGGGCAGTAAGATCCTATAGAAAGGGTAAGAGAATTCTGGAGGGGGAAAAGGATTTTCAAGATCTGATCTTAGTTTACTTGAAGTCGAAACACATTTGTTTCTTTGAGGAAACCATTACGGGAACAGGCCGTACATTGTCCATTAGACCCATTTCACACATTGCACAAGGTTTTATTTGTTATCCAATGAAGTTAGGTGTCAGTGTCTGCCAGCTCTTTGAGATAGACAAGGTCAAAGCAAGAGTTTCCGGAATGGTCTTCATTTTATAGGATAGAATAATAGCATCTGGAAAACCTGTCAAAGTCTCTCTGCGTCCCATTTTATACTAAACAAAATGAGAATGAGACTATTTTGAATTTCATTTTTTATTGCCAAGATAAGAACTACATTCCTTCACAACCCCATTGTCAAGTATAAGGTATCTGAAACTGGTTCTATGCCTCCAATGCCAGGGGGATTAAAATATAGCTGGGACTAGTAGCTGCCATTTTAATTCCCTTCAATTCCTATAGATGCTTTGGTGGGGACCTTAAGAGCATTGTTTCTTCCTTCCCTCATCAGCTGGTATATCAAACATGAAAAATAAGGAGAGTAAAAGTTCTCCTTCAGAATTCTCAAGTAGTGGTAGGCAATCTCATTGGGTGTTCTGGCTACACCAACAGAAAAAGCTAGTTGGTCTCCAGCAAGCTTTCTAGGTCAGAAGTTTAAGAGGAAAGTTTGTAAGGAACTTCCAAATCCACTGCAGTTTGGAAAAACCTGAACAAGAGAGGGACAGCTGTAGTTAAAAAAAACAATAAATGTCCCTCTCTTCTCACAAATCAGAATGTAAATATTGTAAGGGAAATATTGTAAGGGAAAGGAGAAGAGGGAATAAAGAACCCATCTGAGGGTTGGGCAACTCCTGCTCTTTAGAAGCACTTGCTGTCTTGTGTATATCCAGTAGTGGGAGGTATATACCATCCCAAGTCACTTTCTGTCAATCTCTGGAGAACCTGAAGATAGCTTTACCTGCCATATGGCAAGTAATATAAACAGTGATTCTTAATCAAGAGTCCCTTCTTGATTATAGCAGCGGCAACAGCACCATTATTTGCTACAATTAGGCAGTTTCTCCTTTCTTTTCTGGTGAGAAAAATTCTATGTGGTATGTTTAACCATGTCAAGATTAGATGATGGTTTCCTCCACTCCCTATTGAATCTGTAAGCAGAAAACAAAATACATCCATTCTTCCCTTTGCTCTAAGTCTGCCTCCAAAAGGTTCAGTAGAGATTTTTAATCAAGACCTTGGGTTAATATGCTTCAGGACCAGGGGAAAAATGTATATATTATTATTATGGTTCATTAACAATCAGCCAGATATTTAGACTTGATCTGGCATTTTTATCCACCCATCAAGTCCTTCCCTTGGACCTGGGATAGGCAAATGTTGTTGTTTGATATAGTTAAAAGTATCATTGCAGGAGGTAATCTATTCCAAATAATGCTGCCTTTTGTAATTGACTGGCAGTGATTTTGTCAATGCTGATGGTGTTCAAGTGGTGCTCCAAATATTTTAGGAATACACCCAAGGCACCTATTATTATTGATGCTATCTTTGTTTTCTTTTGCCACAGTTATTCTACTTCTATTTATAGGTCTTTGCATTTTATGATTTTCTCCAGTTCTCTCTCCCATTCTGTTATCTCCAGGTACTGCAACATCACTATCCAGACTTTCTTTTTTCTTTCTTATCAACAGATATTAAGTCTGGAGTGTTATATGGCAGGTGCCTGTCTGTTGGAATTCTAAATTCCCAGCACTTTCTAGTTTCTTCATTTTCTGTTACTTTCTCTATTGTGTGGTCCCACGAGTTCTTGCTTGCCTGCAAATGATATTTCTTGCAGATCTTCCGATGCACCATTGTTGTTACTTTGTCATGTTGTTATTATTTGTGAACAATCTGTGCAGCCTTCTTGCAGCAGCCTTAGTAGGTGGTCTACAGTTTCTTCAGCTTCATTGGAGAGGTGGCATTTGCTGCTTGCTGGTGTCTTCTCAAGTCTGACTTTACTTGCAGTTAAGGCTTTTTCTTGGCAGCTAGAATTAGCTCCTCTGTCTCTTTCTTCAACTTTCCTGCTCTTAGTTATTGCCAGGTCTTCTTGCTATCTGTTTTGCCTGCTATTGTTCTCTTCGTGGTATACTAGTTTCAGTGCATCTTCTTCACTTTCCTTCAGATGTTCTTCCAATGCTCTTTTTTCTTCTTACCAACTGCCTGGTGTACTTGCAACATTGTAGCCCACCTATTTTCCTTGGTACCTAGCATCTGTCAACATGATGAAGGACATGATTTATTGTCATTATTTTTCTGTTTTAGTTCTGCTTGAATCCAATCCACTATTCCAGCTGCGTATTTAATGACTGGAATTACCTAACTATTAATTGTCTTAATGATACTTTCTCCACCATCCAATCACTGAGTGACCACAGAAAGACACCAGAAAAAGAAAACTTTTTGCAGCCTTTATGTAGTAGCTCTAGTCCATCACACATACGCACACTCTCTTTCTCCCTCTCAAATCTCATTCATGTACTATATGTTTGGTTTGACATATCTTTCATTATAATGATCCATACATGGTCTATATCTGTAAGCAACTCTTTCATAATTATAAGTATCAACTTTTTAGTTTATTGAGTAATTAAGTAATTGAAGGCCATAAATTTATCCTTCCAACATTGAAGAACAAGTCTCAGAGCAGTAAGGGACTGAAGCTTTGCACTATAGCGTGCCAGCTTCCTATTTCTAGTGGTGTCTTTGGCTCCTGGCATAATTTTCCTTTATTGGATCCCCTCTTCAAATGATATTTCTTGCTTCAGTGAAAATTAGGAGAAAGGGGGATAAATGTTCTCTGAGTGTTTTTAAACTAGATGACTTTCCCCATTTGTGAATGTTATGGTTGCCAATCATCCGTGCAATGTTCAGTGGTGTTCAGGGAGATGATAAAAATATCAAGATGTTGCCTGTGGAATTGAAACCCCTTTTTATGTGCAGGGAGGGCTTCAACTCCATCTTGTTTTCATTCCACCCTGCAAAAAGATGCCCCTGAATGATGCCAACACTGTTTCTACCCATCAACTCTGGAAGAGCCATAAAAGAAATATGGGTTTTTTTAGCTCTTCTTCTCCCTGATTCTCACTTCTCACTTATCAACAATTAAAGGTCTCCACTTAATTTTTTCCTACAGTTTTGCTTGCATATGGGAGTCAATAAGTAAGAAACACAACAGAATTTTGCCAGAGGGCCTGTTGCTATTTACAAACAATTATTTGGCAGTGGCTCAACTTGGATGGTAGAAAGTGGCTGAAGTCAATGAGAAATGACCTTCGGATGAAAAAACTGTTTCATAAAATCACAAAGTAAATCCCTAAGGGCCTGAAATGACACCACTTCCCAATCCTGGGCTGTTGCCTGTTCCTGTAACAGGACCAAAACATCTGTATATAGCAAACAGTTAATATTTGAGTCATTTAGAAACAGGCTTGTTCCAACATCTGCCTGAATGATCAATGATATATAAATGGGGGGAAAGCAAGAGGGTGGATCCCCCCTTAGTTTTACACATCCTTCTTTTTAAAAACCCTTAGTTTTGTTTCCAATTCTATGTTACATCTGAAGAGTTGGTATGGAGATGTGATGGTGAGATCATATGTTTTTTAATCCAATTCCATAGCAATTCAGAAGTTCAGGCTTTAATTCCAGATGGTGTCAAATACTTTGAAGCTCATGAACAAAAAAAAAATTCACAAAGTTTTATTTATATGTGTTGCTTGAAATCTCCCTCCCTTCTTCTTTTTTCCAGAGAGAAAAGTAGTTTTGTGCATTTTATATAGTTCATTCAAACCACTGAAGGAATGTCCTCATACAGAGTAGCTCTGCCATCATTACTACTATACGCCCTGCTAACCATTTTTTATCAATGTTTTTCAATCTCAACAACTTGAAAATCTGTGGACTATAATTCCCAGAATTTTCTAGCCAGCACATTTTCTGAAGAATTCCTGGAGTTGAAGTCCACACATCTTCAAATTCCTGTGATTGAGAAATACAACTTTACATGTTAATAGGCCCTTACCTGCTAGTTATTTCATGTACAGTTATAGTAGATACTTGGGCAAATAAATATTTCTTCATCAAGGTATATTCAAGGTATCTTCCTACTAAGAAGTCAGTTTTGTTTGATTAGTTTTGCTCTGTTCAATGGCTTTTGCTCTCAGAAAATCAAGTATGAAATCACTGCTTATCATTTTAATCCACACCTTTATTTCAAAATGATACAGTCAGTACAAAGTAAGAACCAAATGTAGAAACTGCTATTGTTATTAACGCATATCCAGATCACTTGCTTAATATTTTAATGAGCTTTTCTGTGGGTCAAGGCCATTTAAGTAATTACAACTAGGTTGATTGTGGCAAAAGCAGTCAGTACTGTACTATGTGTTGGTAGAGTTGTGTGAAATGGTGTTTGTTGATCCCAAAAGCAATCCCTGTACCTGTTGGAAAGCACTAGGATAGGAAGAAGAAAACTGGATATTAGTAAAGATGATTTTTTTAAAAATCCCATAAAGCCTTGCTATGTCCTGGGAATGAGAGAAAATGAGATTGATGGCAGGAAAACCAGTTATTAGATCTGCCCACCAAGGCAAGCATGTGAGCTTTTTAACTGTGCTGGAAAGATGGATTGTCAGTGGAAAAGAAGCTCTAAAGAGCAGAAGCAATCTAATGGCTCTGTACAGTATGCACAACATGCTGAAATTGACTCAGAGGGCAAAGTTAGTGTGTCCTGTAAAGTGACAAAGCCAGGGAGATGGGGGCATAGGAGGTGTTATTAATTACATATTTATTTGAAAAGATTAAGGAAACTCTTTTACTGTACTACTTGACTTTTTTTCATCCCTGCCATGCATATATCATGGCACTTTGGTCTTCTTTGGCAATGCTAGTAAGGAGTGGGGAACTTTCTTAGTTCTGTTATGTGCTGAAGCCCCAATGCCAGCTGGGTGGTGTTGATTTAAAATGTGTGTTTCCTGTGTCACTTTTCTTATGTAAGCCGTTTTACTTATTCTTGACTCTCAACTTTCAATTGCCAGTGAAGACCCAAACAAATTCTATAAATAGTGTTCAAAGGTGGGGTTTGAGTAAATGCAGATCTTGAGTTTTCAAAGCTATCAGTCCTCACAAAGTTATCGTTTTCTGGAAAGATATTTTATTCTATTGTCATTATTTTATTTTATACCCTACTTTACATTTAGGTATTTAAGGTGTTCCCTCTTCCTAATTTTTCTGCAACCACAACCTTGTGAGCTATTTTGGACTGGCCCAAAGTCACCAATTGAGCTACTATAACTTAAATTAAAACCCAGAGAGTTTTCTTAATAATACTGAAAGCTTTTGGCCAACAAAAGATTAAATGATTGATTTCATTTTTGTTCCTTGGATTGTTATTCTGTGTTTGTTTATATTTGATATTTAATTACAGCATTTATACTACCACATTTGGAATGATTCCAGGTGTTTAATTTATTTCCATAAAAAAATTAAACATAAACTGTTTAAAATACGTGGATTTCACAAAAGTGCTTTGTGGTTACATAAATAATGTTGCTTTAAATAATAGATTGGGCACAATCTGTTTTGTTTTATTATAATGCTCATGTTTT
Organism: Psammodynastes pulverulentus; assembly: GCA_025802295.1. Lineage (NCBI taxonomy): Eukaryota > Metazoa > Chordata > Lepidosauria > Squamata > Psammodynastidae > Psammodynastes > Psammodynastes pulverulentus. Next base: position 91,600,069 of record JAOYMU010000252.1, on the reverse strand, counting down.
TATTTCTAGTTCTGGAAATACACTAATGCCAACCTGCTTTAGGTCCATATACTTTGGGACCCTTCCCCTTAATTTATTCAAGCAGCTCTGCTCTGTCCTCTGTCTTGGGGGAAGTTTCATAAAATCTCCCAAATTTCAGAAACAGAATAATAGAGCTTGAAGGGACCTTGAAGGTCTTCTAGTCCAATCCCCTGCTCAAGCAGGAGACCCTATACCATTTCAGAGAAATGGCTGTCCAATCCATTTCTGGATGGAGCATGTCATATCTGATGGAGCACATCAGTGATGGAGGAGGTCATTTGAACATTATATCAGCTTGTGTATTTCAGTAAGGTTAACAACAAAGTGGAACAGTCACTTTTTAATTTATTTAGCAAATAAATGCTATTTTTCAGAAGCATTGTGAATATTGTGCACTTAAATATAATTATATAGACAGGGTGGAGCTTCTTTTGCTTCTGACTGGACATCCAATAAGCTAGATGAAGGGTGTTTCTTTTTTCTCTTTTCTTTACTGTACAAAACCTGAATTCAGAAGGGTGCTTTTAGCCATGCTCTTCTTCTTGTTGTGACATAGTTCTTAGTGGTAAAATCCAGTCTGGGGAAATTGCACAATTGAATGGATTTTTGTTCTGATAATTAGCTGCATGTAGAAAACCAGAACCTTTCTCCTTGAACCTTGTTTTTCATGTAGGTACAGGGGAATCATTTTATACAGAGACTGTTCAATCCTGAGATATCCTCTTCCCTTTAATCTGAAATGCTGCAGCCTTAAATAATTGTTTTATTGAATAGTAGCCAAACACAACAGGGAAAGTCTAGAGATGTCTTCAGATATGTGTTTGAATGAGTATATATCAAAAAAAATTTTAAATGGATATTATTTCTTTTTAGATTCATCATGGTCATCTTTGCTGTCCTTGCTGCTCTGCTCCTTGCAACAGGACACTCACAAGAAGCAGATGAAACTATCACATACACGGTAAAGATGATATTTCAAAGGGAGAGAGGAAAAGAGAGAAAAATATAGTATGTTAGAGAGTTTTCAACAATATTGTTTTTTATTCATTCAGAGAATCTGTGATTTTCAAGGAGAGGATGTAGGAAACCCCGCCAGCAAATAACTCTGTATCTAAATCTCACTTTTACTAGACAATTATTACTGGCATTTCAGTAGCCAGTTAGTTCCAGACATAATTCAGAATGCTGGTTTCAACTTTAAGGGCCCGAGATCCAATATATCTTAGAACAGATTCCTTGTGTCCTCCAGAAATTTGGACTGTAGCTCCAATGTATCAAAGGATAACAAGGACTGCAGTGTAGCATAGTTAATGGCACAAATATGTAGAAAGCTGCTTGAAGGCAATACTCTTTTAAAACATTTGTTTTATAGAGCACAAAGCAAATTTTGTGTACATCCTGGGACGAAATATAGGTCAGTGATAACAGCAAACCCATCCAAGTTAGTTAGAAGTTCTGACAGGGACTTGAAAATATGCTTATTCTTTTAAGCCAGTTTTCCCAATCTGCTGCCATCTTAGTATAATGGATTATAATTCTCATTAGTCTTATTATTTGATAATTATGAGATATTTCGTAATGATACTAGATTCCCTACTATTATGGAAATTTGGGAAGTTGTCATCCAACACTTCAGGAGGATACCAGGTGTGAGAATCCATTCTAATATAATATACTGTGGCATCTTTAGAATGGAGAAAGCAGAAATTGAAACCTTGGGCTTTTTCTAGGTAAAAATACCTTCTGCCATTCAAATCTAGGAGGGTGGTCTAGGCTACATGGTTCTGACTGAGATGGGAAGTTTAAGTAAGAAATAAAATACTGTAAAAAATGATTAAGATACTGAACTACCTAGGAAATAATTGTGTGGCGCATGATAGATTAATCTTTGATTCTTCAAATAAATTAATTAAAGAGTCTTGTAAGTATTATCAACAAAATTTCGGCAAGATCATGCAGCAGCCTAGATGTTGTAGAGATTCATGGAGTATAAAAAGATTAAATACAGAATTTAGCAGTGATAATGTTTTGTTAATTGCTGTGAAATCATTCTTTCAAAATCTGGGGCCACTCCTATGTAGCAGTAATATATAGTTGTGATGAATGAAAATATGTCAGTTCATCAACTATTTGATGTGGCTTAACATCATTGCATTTAATCTATTTCTTTTATTTTGTTTCTTTTCTATGCAGCAATGCACAGATGGTTATGAATGGGACCCCATCATGCAGCGATGCAAAGGTACATTTGGGTGTGCATTAATATTTTCATAATCTGTCAGAAGTACTTGGAAGCCAGTTCTTGCACAGTAAAATTTCCTCCATAGTTTCCCCAGTGGAAGCTTTTTAGGGAGAAGATATTTTTATGGGGAAAATGTCGAGGTTTTTATATATGCAAATTTGGAGTTATATCTTTAATAGCAGTAATTGTCCCAATTATCTGTGTTTGGGGTCACCCAGTGATTTTTTTTAACCCAATGAGAATGATCCACATGGGTTATTCTCTGTGGATCGTACAAGTGTAAAATTTTATAAAATGCACACACATGGTTGAATAGTTCATCAGTCCTGTCATATTTGATATGAATGATTTATTTAAATAATTTATATGGCTGCCCAACTCGTGAATAGTAACTTGTTAGCCAAGAAAGGATTAAGAACATTAAAAGAAAATATAATAAAACAAAAATAGAAGCACATTACATACAGCAAAACCGAGACCACACTTCAAATATATTCCAAATCATTACAAAACATGCTTATATGGTGGAAGACAGGTTTTCAAGGTCTTATGAAAGACTGACAGGGTTAGGACAATCTTAATCTCAGAGCATATGCTGTTCCAAGGGGAAAATACTTGATGGAAATGATCTGCTTCTTGGATCCCACAAGGTGACTTGTCTCATATAAGGGATCCAAAACATATCCATCTTGCCAGATCTAATGGGACAAAGACAAATGGAGATGAGGGGGAGGAGGCTTCTGCAGATAACCAGACCTGAACCATAAATAGCTTTAGAGATGGTAGCAAGCATATGAATTGAATCCAGAAGCTTGTTAGGAGCCAGTGGAATTGCAAAATTAGAAGTGTTACATAAGCCACCTCTGACCCATGCCAGGCAGATTAGAGTCACTCAATACCATCAGTCTCGGACTCCATTGATTCAACAAGGAAGCTACTATGTGGCAGGAAAGCTGGTACAGTAGCAGCATCCCATCTGATCCTTCCTGATGACAGCTGATTAGAAAATGTGTTCCAGGATTCCACCTCTCCTTCCTTCTTTCATTCTAAAAAATAATTAGAAATGTTGCAATAATTAAATACTTCTACTCCTCTTTTCCAGAGTAATGTTCATCTTCCTATATACTGTAATTAGGAGGACACTTATTTATAAAATCAAATATATATTTTAAGAGTGCACTCAAAATCAGAATACATTGCCTGTCTACTGTATTAATTATATGTAAGCCTTGTTATACTACTACTTGTTCAAAACCATAGACACATCTCTAATAGGGAACGTGAGCTGGTCATCTGGCGCTGGCTTAATTTTATACTTCTTCATTCATAAGTCCACTTTTTATACTAACTATTGATAATTTCCTGAACAGCCCTACTGTTTATTTGAGATTATTATTCACGACAAATAAAACAGAGCTCACTCTGATTAATAACTCCTTTTCTTTTTGTCATTACTAATCCCAGATATCGATGAATGTGAAATTGTGCATGAAGCATGTAAAGGTGGAATGAAATGTGTTAATCACTTTGGAGGATACCTCTGTCTGCCCAGAACAGCCCAGATCATTGTCAATAATGGCCAAGAAGAAACAGTATCAGATACTGGTAGCAGAAATGGTAATCCCATCATCCGCCGGACGCCTGTAGATCAGGTACCATCTCGGATACAGTGTGCAGCTGGGTACGAGGCAAACGATCATAATGTATGCCAAGGTAAGGAAGCTGCTTCACAGCTCGGTGAAAGAAAACTGGAGCAATAATAAATGTGGCCATAGTGTATAATGAATTTAGGGGATAAAAATGAACGTAGGATGACAGTAATCAGAAGAGGTACGAAGATAAATGATATAATTAGTATTGCAGCATGTGGTTGAATCATATCCCTGCATTTTAATACTGCAGCTCAAGACACTATATAATAAGGCAGTGTTTCCCAACCTTAGTCATTTTAAGACATGTGGACTTCAACTCCCAGACTTCCCTAGCCAGCATATGCTGGC
>JAOYMU010000252.1:91578294-91590891 GCA_025802295.1 Psammodynastes pulverulentus | reverse complement strand
GAAGGAGCTCGGCTCGGCCGCGCATGCGCGCGCGCGTCACGGAGCCGGTGGTGACGTCAGCCGGATTTCACCGCTGATCTTTGAGCAATTGGAAGGCTTTTCTCCTCATAACAAAAGCTCTAATGAAGTAGTGAATTGAGCAGTGCTAAAAGGACACCATAATGAAATTAAGGTGTAGTTAGTCCATAATATTCCATTTGGTTTTTCACTACTATGAACAAGCTATGTTGAACTGTATTTGGGTCATGGGTTTTTTTGTTTGTTTGTTTTTGTACTTTGGTACAGCTTATTGATTCCCCAAGCCTGCCCATCTTTCAGTAAGAAGGGCACTTTTTTTGGATACATGAAATATGAAAAGGTGATATGGTAACAAATCATACTTACTTTACTTTACATAATATGCTTGCTTTGTTTTTGATCTAAGGGCTCCTGCTCTTTTACTGTTTTATGCCCAGCCCAGGATTGCTATTACAATATGGACAGCTATATCAATCTTTTAAATATAAATAATAAATAAAACTAAAGAATTGCCTGAATGCTGTAATCCAACCACATGGTGTGTGAATTATTGTGGTGAAGCTCACACAATCTGGTGACCTTTGAAATCTAAAAGGTCTATTTTAAATCTTTGAATTCTAAAATAGACTTTCAGATGTTTATTATATTCCTTAAAAACATACATAAAGATTAAACTAGATGGCGCATTCTGTTTTTAGATTTTCTATGCATTTCTATGAATTACAACAAGCATAAATTTGGATGCCTACTCCGAGATATTCTCATTGTGGCAGGGTGGTGTTCCTAAGAGGGATGAGCTTTACCTCAGCTTTTATCTGAAATAAAATAATTTGGCAGCTTTATCTCTTCCATTTCCATTTCTGAAAACATCAAACCAAACAGAGCAAAATTATCGTAAAAGTATTTTAAAATAGACACAATAAAGCAAACTATGTTTAAAAACAATTTATAAAATTAAAAGTTCATTAAAAATACCAAGGAAAACAATAGTCAAATTTAAAAGCAAATCAGTGGTGGCTGTGAGGTATGTCTTTGTATATGTGTCCAGTTGCTTTATAGAAGCTAATATAGAGACTGCTTGAAAGAAAGTTCCATAACTGGGACACTATAATAAAGAAGGGTATATTTTTGACCACCTTTCTGTAAATCCACTTGCACTTTCTGGCTAATGGTCCATAAATTGCATGGTATTGGGAAAAGCAAGTTTTTAAGTACTTGCCTTTCAAGACTGTATGTGTTTGTGTGTATGCTTTTAAGTCAGTATTAATGTCTTGTCACTCCTTGGACTGGTCCCTGCAGTCTTCTTGGCAAGATTTTCAGAAATGGTTTTCCCTTGCCTTCTTCATAGGGGTGAGAGAGAAGGCTAGGAATACACAGCTGACTTAATGCCTAAGGTAAGAGTAGAACTCACAGTCTCCTGATTTCTAGCTGGTGCCTTAACCACTATCCTAAAGAGGCCCACTTTCAAGACTAATAGAAGCATACTAAAGAAAAGAGATCCTAGTCTTACCTTTGGGACATTAAGCAATAGAGCTGAAAGATCTCTTGTGCAGCCCATAATTGGAGAGTGTGAGGTGCTGGTGATCTGTTAGTCCCAATCAGTTCACATGAATAGGAATTGAAGCTGGAGAAAATTGAAGATGCTAAAAAATAATGGGGTTTCTTCAGGTAAAGATGCCTATTGTGTGGAAAATACATCTGATTCTGTGTATGTAGCATGATTATTAAGTTATTTTCCACAGTGTGAATATCTTGTATACTAAATCAGACAGTCCCAGTTGGATGCTTATAAACTTCAGGTGATACACAGTTGCTGCCCCCATATTAGTATTTAAGGTTTGGTAAATGCAAATATTAGGAAATCAACCTGAAACATCTTGCATGTCATGTATACATAGAAGTCTCTTATTAAGCTATTCCTCTTATGCTCACTTCGATGTAGATTTTAATAATAACAGCAGTAGTTCCGCAAGCATCCATATTAATTATTTCATTGCAAAAATATTGAACCACAACTCTTTGGTTATGGCATGAACATATTTGTTTAAATAATTCTTGCAAGACTCTTCTAGGATTGACTTATAGTGGCTCTATTTTTCTGCTGATCAAAGCTGTCCTTTCATAAGACTTTGGAGCTGCATTGCACAATAGTGGTGAATTTCTCTTTGCTTTTGTTGACAACCAGTTTACTCTACCATTGCACCCAGTTAATAAAACTACAGAACTAACATCTAAAGTACATGTTTGTCTCTTGTGTTATTTGAAACAAAGCTTCTTACTAGATTTCACTTAGGAGAAGTAGTATCAGACACAAGTCAATTGTGAGATGATTTTATTTATTTAAGTATTCTAACTGAAATATTCACTTATAGGTCCATCTTCAGAGACTTTTTGTGAGGCTACAATATTATGCTTATTTTATTCAGGAATAAATCACTTTAAAACTTTACCTGAAAGAAAGTTCTGTTAAATTCAAAGGAGCTACCTTTTAGATAAATGAGCATAGGGTTACAACCAAATCCTATGCATGTTTTTACTTTCAAGAAATGTCACTGAAGTGTTTATGGCAAATATTTAATTTAGTAGAATTGTCTTCTAAGTAAACATCTAAGGGAAAGCAGTGGTCATTTCTACATCTTTTGGAAGAAAAACACATTTAACTGCATGTTTCCTGAAGAAGTACTTACTTGTCCTGTGTTTAAATTACTGCCAATTCGTTTTCACTGGATCATCTGGAGTTTACTTATTACAGAAAACAGAAAAAAGACCTAATTCAATCATTCACAACTCTCTACCAATGTCACTTTAAAAAAAAAAAATCCTTGAGGGTTAAACTTTTTTTGACATTTATCTCTACATTTGCCAAGTCAAAATATAATCTCATTGCCTTACTTTAGAGAGATATGTGAAGAAAAAAAATAAATAGCTCCACGTTCTTTGAACTTTAACATAATAATGCCAACCAGCATGATTGGTGATGTTTTGGGGAATGGAGTTATTTCCCATTAAGGGGTCTTTGCCAGTCTTCTAATCTTATTCATTTGAGTTGAAGTTCATAAATTGATCGTGTCTTTTTCAGCTTTTTGTGCTTATGCAAAATATTTATCTTTTAAATCAGGAGTGTCAAACTCGCATTGTCATGGTGGCATCATGTGACTTTCCCTCCTTCACTAAACCGGGCATGGGCGTGGGCAGCTCGTGATGCATCCGGGCTCCGGGCTGCGAGTTTGACAGCCCTGCTTTAAATAATGGCTATTGTTCACTTTCATGTAAGCTTTTCCAACAAAAATGCCTCCCAATACCCCTGAAGAAACCAAACATCATTGTGGTGAATGAATCAAGTTAACATATCAGTACTATAGGCAAATAAGCTCTCAGTTGCAACCTGGGCTACTTACAACAGAAGACTGGTAAAGCATAAGTATTTAACAGAGTTAAGAATTGATATCTCCTTTTTGTGAATCTCAGAACCTCAACAGACCACCACTGCCAAAAATCAGTGTTGTTCTTTTGAGAGAGAAACAAAGCTGCAATAAATATGAATTTAGTTACAATAAACAAAGAAAATCTTCTCACCGGAGAAGACTATTATTGAGGCATAATGTAGGAAGTTCACGCTAGCTTTAAATTCCTTTAATACATCTCATGCTAAACCTACTTAGTAAATATCGTGACATGTTCTGAAATGCTCCCTATTTTTGCCCACTGTTCAGATTGTCAGCTTGGGACATGAATAAATCTTGACTACATTCCTTATCTAACCAAGGACATACCTACCTCTGCTAGAAGTGTGCTAGAGGATCACATGGACATCTTTGATGGGGAAAATCACCCTGGCTTGTTCCTGGCTGAGCCCTTCAAAGACATATTTTATAGCTGGAACAGCATCAGGAATCTACTTATTTACTCAGGGAGTTGTAGAGAAAGGAACCTGCTGCCAAGAGATAGCATGATTGCAGATGGAAAACAATATCCTGGTTCAGATAAGTCTTCCTCTTTTGATAGCTGTCACTGAACTCAACTTGAACTTGAACTGCATTTGCAGCCTGTAAACCACAAGCTCAAAAGAGCCAGGGGATTTCTTCAGAGGAAAAGTTGGGGGCTTGAGGATAAAATTAACTTGGCTCTTGAGTGGATGGACAAACTATTAGTTCAGAGAGGTAGGACCTATGCCAGAGCTCCAGGTAAAAAGGACCTTTTAGATGACAATGAGAAGAAAGACCTAGGTCTCTGGAAAATTGCTGCCAGATTTGGGAACACTGGCTAGAGGGACAGAGTAAGGGCTAAAAGGAAGGTAGCTTCCTATATAAAACAGTTTACCCAGCTAACACAATAAGAAGTTTTAATCACATCTACATCACTCAGTAGTAAATTCTCCTCTTTCCCCTCTATCCCACCATGAATCACCAGTCACTAATGTAGACAGCCTCTGAGTCATGGCTCTTAACATTAGTACTTTTGGCACATTCATATTACAGGTTTAAACAAGCACAGCTTTATTGCCTCGTCTCGGGGAATTCTAAGAATTTTATTTCATGGGATAAGAAAACAAATATTTCTGAAGGCAAATTCTCTGCACCAGTTCTCTGGATTCTTTGGGGGGAAGCTGGAGCAACAAAGGAAATCAAAGGATAACTCTGAAATATGTTTGCATTGCAGATGGAGATATAATATAAGTGGTCTTAGCCATGTTGTACCTTCAGCCTGTAGCCAAGCAGAGACAAGCTTGTCCATCATTTCAATTCTTGATATAGAAGAGTTTTGCTGGCTTAGCACTGAGTGGAAAGATGGTATCTGTAATGGGCAGTAGGAATAACCTTGAGAAGCAAGACGAAGAGCCTCAACCAAGATGATGGTCAGATAAAAAAAGAGTTGAGTCGCAGGCGAGAATGTAATTTGAGAAAATGTCTCAGGTTTGATCTCCCTAGTTTTCTTTAAGTTAAAGGGTGGTCGGAGAGGCCCATTCAGAATTACGATATTCTGTTACTTTAACTATATAATAAAAATAATATTAGCATTCATAGCTTTAGTTTCCTAGTCTGTTCTACCTCAAAGAACTGACAGTATCAGAGGTACAAGAAGCAAAGCAACTTTAAAAAAAGTGGATGTAGGATTGTCATTCCTGGGCTGCAGAAACCTAGCAGTGATCATTGGATGAAAATAACAAATAAATAAAAATCCACCTCTTTGTTGCTAGCTATTGGTTGCCTGAATTTTTTCTTGCTCAAATGTGGCTAGTCTGCAATAAGTCAAAGGGATAAAAATAATTGGAATGTCCTTACTTAACTTAACTGATAAATGTAATAATTCAGACAACTTTGTGGTTCTAATCAGGAGAATATAACCTGCCCTTCCCAAAGCTTTGGATATTGCTCTCTGAGCCTTTCAAGATTAATATGATAAGGTGGGAATATTAAACAAATGTGGCACAATTCAATTAAATCAAAGTTATTTTTTGCCCTGGATCCACCCATTTTAGGGTGAACTATTTTTCAGGATTGTGGCCTGACCTATACATGTACCAAATAAGATAGTAGAATATCTAAGATGTTATCATCTACAGATAGAATATCACATTTTTAATATTAATAGAGGAAAATAGAAAATTAGCACTGCAGTTTATACATTATATTATGTAACTAGCATACATAATAATTATGTCATTAAGATTCTCCTTTTTATTCACTAATGGCAAATCACCATCCATACTGTTGCCAAGGAAAAGACATAGGCGTAGTCAGCAAGAATCAAATTCTTACCATTATTGCTTATAGGTAATGTACACTTACTCATTAAGAAGCACTTGTCTATTAATGGAAAAGTTGTAGAATATCTTTGGTGCATAGATCTCCCTATCAAAATAATTGGGTCACAGTCACTCACAAGATGTCTTACCAAAGCACAATAAATGAATCATTTCAGTCTACTATGAAAGACTGCAAGCTCTTCTCCATAATGTTTTGATTAGAGTGGGCGTAAATGACATTTTGAAACTCTACTTCAAATTTGTAGACAAGAAAATTAGGTGAACATTTTTTTCAAAATTCTCCAATTTCTCAAGGGTAAGACTCTTTGTTATGATGACAATTAGATCAAAGTCCAGTGGTAAACTTTTCATTTCTTTCTACTTCATAACTAGTTTATGGAGAATAGGATTCACAGAAAATTTTCCTGGATTACAAAGGATATTTGGAAAAGAAATACATGTGAAAATGTCAATTTGTGACCTACCAAACCAAATTATAGGCATGTTTGGTAATTTACATGGAGGACACTGAGATTTTCATTGTTGCTTTTTTTCCCTCTGGTTGAAATAAAAGAAAATGGTTTTCAGTATTTTGAAGACCTTCAGGTAGAACATTTTAGTGATTCTTCTAGCCTTGAAGAGGAACATTTGATTTTCCTGGATACTCAGTGCAAACTTGAAATAGCAGCAAAGAGTGCTCTTGTGGTCTTGGCAAATGTTTAATCTTGCTACCCTTCAGTTTGATTGTCAAGTACCTAATAGGTCAAAATCCATAACTTAAAATATGTCATAATTTGTTTAAGCTTTATTTCCTAGAGGTGAAATAAGCAAAACCAAAATGGCTTGCAACCTGGAAATATTTTTCAAAAATTAGCATTTAAGATTTTTAAAATACAGATAATTAGAGACCCAGTTTGGTCTAATGGTTAAGAGCAAAAAGTGGGAGACCATGAAGGCAGCGGGTAGGCAGGGAATGCTGTGAGTCCCATCCGCAAGGGTGGGACCCAGAAGAAGGGCCTTCTCCGTGGTGGCTCCCTCTTTCTGGAATACCATCCCCCAGAGATTAGACTGGCCCCCACTCTAATTCTCTTCCAGAAGGCACTGAAGACGTGGTTTTATCAGCAGGCCTAAGGAACCAGAATGGGATGGAGCCCATCAAATGGTTCATGTGATCTGCTGTTGCTGGGATGGGAGGTGGGTTGGTGATTTTATTATATTAACTTATTTGACTTCTTAGGAGTTTTACGGTTTTAATGTGGATTTATACTTTTTAAGCCACCTTGAGTCACCATGGGCCTCATGGGCAATATAAATCCAATAAAATAAATGCATTTCTACTCATTCTCTCTCAACCCAACCCATCTCTTAGGGTTATTGTGGGGGAAATAGGAAAAGGGAAATGTGTTGACTATATTTGCTGCCTTTAATTATTTATAAAAATAATAAAGATAGGATAAAAATAAATAAAAATTCTAGCCATAAGATTTTCTATTCCTTTTCGAGAAAGGAGCTTCATTTATGTTTCTTGATTTATGTTTCCCTTATCTCTTGATTTCTTTTTACAATTGTTGAGGTGATGAACCAGAAAGTTAATTTAGTTATTTTATTTTATTTGACTGTCCTTTTGCTTCTTTGTTTCAAAAACATTTTTAAAACTGCAGAAAATGGTAATGAAAAGAATACATGGAACAGTTCCATGATAATTCTGAAAAATGATGTGCCAGCGAAGGAAAAACACTTTTTATCTGTAATTATACTTTTGAATATCCTCCAAAATTCATTGGTCATCATGGGTGGGTTATTGCTGTTCATGCATTGCATTGGTTTCATGTTTGCTTGATATGGAACAGGAACATAAAGAAGTAACTTGGGAAAGGTCTCCACAGTTGGTACAATCTGTTAAAATACAATTACTACCTTGGTAACTAATGTCAAAATACTGAGTGGGAAACTTTTGGTAAATGTATCAGATTCATTTCTTTTATTAAATGCAGGCCACACTTTATAATTTGCAATATTTTATCTTTTGAAATGATGGTAACAGTCTTCCCCAATATGCTTTCCTGCAAATGTGTTAGGATTACAATTCCCAGAATTGTAAAACAATTCACATAGAAAGGTACCTAACAACTTTAAATAGTAGTATCCCATTAAGTGTAATAAAAAGACTTTGAAACTGTATTAAAACGGTGGAAATATTCCTTTATATTGTTGTAGCTAATTGTGACTTAAGCCAGTCTCACTCGTGGAATGGGGATGAAATAAGGCAGAGATGTCAAATTCAAGGCCCGGGGGGGGGGGCAGATCCAGCCCGCTGGGTCCTTAGATCTGGTCCATGCTGCCGCCCTGGAAACATGAAGGACTGGCCCGTAATGCCTCTGTCAGCAAAAATGGAGCTCGGGAGGGCCATGCGTGGCCCCACAAGTTCCATTTTCGCTGGCAGAAGCCTGCAGGAGGCCATCGCAGCCAAAAACAGAACCTGGGTGGGCCACATGTGCCCCTCCTGAGCTCTGTTTTTGCTGGCAGAGGGCTAGCAAAACAAACTACAAGCAAAAGTGCATTTGATCACAAGGCAAGGAGGCATCGAGAAATTCCTCTGCTGGAGGCAGTGGATCCCCACAGCTCTGCCCAGGCCACCACAGGTAATCTTGTCCTGAGTGATGTTGAGCTGGCCACATCCAACCAGTATCCCCCCCCCAGCCCCGAGGTCAAATACAACCCTGAGGCTGCCCTCAATGAAATCGAGTTTGACACCCCCAAAATAAGGGGAAATCATGGGGACAAGATAAAAAATCATTTTGTCAGAGCATGATTGTACCGTGACTCATGTTGGTGACCTGTGATTTAATAAAGCATGCTTTGAATGCCATTGTTAAAACATTAGATCCTGGGCAACAAGGTCTTGGATTTTTCTAACCCTGCAACCAGCAATCAAGAGTAACAAGTTCCTAGCACATGCTTGGATAGCTAGGACACAATGCTCTGTAACCATGGACCTCAGATTGTCAAAAGTTTAAAAGGACATCAAGACAGCTTGTGGCTTGTTACATAAAAGGGTCTGTTCTAAAGGAACAATTGCACTGAAGTGTAAAGGGCTGGTGGAAACCACGCTGAAATGCCAAGCATGGCTGTGATTATCTAGTTGTAGGAAGTGAAGTGTGGAGATTAGAAGGTTACATAAGAAAACAAATGAGCTGAGTGAGTCAGGGGTTTGGGGAAGAATGAGTCATAGTCAGATGGAACCAAGCCAGGCATGCAAGTGGAGAACGGAAGGATCAAGGGAAAAAGAGATCCTAAGCCCCCTGACTTGGAGCCACTTCCAATGAAATCTGTGAGGCTGGAATGCACAAGTCAGTCAGGTTTGTTTTTAGGTTTCAGAGGGAATCCAGTGGTCACAGGCAAGGAGGGGAGCTGCAGCGGATGCCTTAAAAGAACAGTTTGCTTCAAGAAAGGGTCGTTTGGGACCTCAAAGCAGCTCACCCAGCATTTTAGCACAGAACAACAAGCATTCTGCCAAAGTCAGCATCAGAAGGGACAAAACAGTATAAATAACTTCTCAAAGAAGCACTGGGTACATTTTTTGGCAATTGCAGAGAAATCACTGGCAATTAATGAACCTGACGGGAATGAGGACAATGAAATGCAAATTGATCTGTATTCAGCAGGGGGGAAAGGCAATAGGCTCCCTTCCCTTCCCCCCATACCCACACACCTTTTGTATTCCTTTTGGCTATCTCATAAATCTTAGCACATAACCAAGCAATTTCAAGAGTACTTTTGAAACCTGTTCTTCATGATTATATAAAAAAAAAGTTTGCCAAAGTTTGTGTGGTGGATGCATCTTAAGTCTTGCATTGTTACAATAAAGTATTCATCTTGCACTGCGTTGTGGGGTTTTGCAGTGGGTGGTGAAACCTATAATAGCACTAAATGACCCTAAAGTTATGGAGGACTAAGCAGTTAAATATCTCTAGCTTGCGTTAGCTGAGCTGTTAACATTTTATAAGATATTAAGAATCTTGCAAGGATGCAAGGAAGAATTAAAAAATATAGAGCTATAAAGAAGGCAGAATAAAAGGGAGGCACATGCTGAGAAAAATAGAAGTTAGGAAAGGAAGATAAAGAGTTGCTGGACTACTGAGATGGGCTGCATTGAAATGTAATAAAAGATGCAAGATGAAAAGAAAAGACAAAAAACAACAACATAGAGACAGAAGAATTAGGGGTGTTGGGGGTGGGGGGGGACTTGTCTGAGCTCATGATATTGTCTCTTTGATTATTGAGGCCATTTATTTCTATTCTGTTCCAGAATACATATTGAAAATTTTAGCAGATCTGATATTTCCAATCTACAGCTCTGCATAATTAGTTGATGGTTACAGCTACAGCTCTGCATGATTAATTGATGGTTTGTTTTCCCACTAGGAAGAATTATTCCTTGTCCATGCTCAAGCCAGCAATTATTTTTCACTCCCTCCTCTCAATCCTGAGTTTCAGCAACTTTATCTCCAACAATCAAGGTTAAAACCATTGGAAAAAATATATGGCTGACCCCCCACTATTTTTCAACTTTAGGGTCTTTTAAATGCAAGAGAGGAATAAGCGTGGAAGAATTTTCTCTTGATAGCAACCGAGGGGGAAGAACATCACCAAACAAATGTATATAATATATACTGGAAAATGTCAAACAGAAATTAGCAATGCATTTATTTTCATTTGATGTGAGGAGAGGATCTTGTTTGTTTGTTTCTCCAGATCTAGTGGTGTCTCACTTCCTGTATCCAGTTTTGGTCTACTTACCATGGATTCTGGTTCCTACCATTTTTACTTTTAGTCCCAGTTAATCCTTCTATGAGATATTTAGCCTGTGTGGGGAAAAATATTTCTTAGCTGTCACTAAAATTCTAGTCTAGGAATTGTAGAATCAATTTTACCTGGGTCACATTACTTGATTAAATAATTAGAAGTCAACTCTTAGATAAGCAAGTGGATAAACATTTATTTGTCATACAAATATAAGAATTCTTGATACAATGGATGTTGAGTTATATCTTATCTTTACACTTAAAGTAGTTACCAGTAATAAAAATAAAATAAAATAAGACCATTAATAAATGGATCCAGCAACCTGCAGACCTATCAGCCTGACATCAATAACTGGAAAAATTTTGGAAAATATAATCAAGCAATGAATCTGCTAACACTTAGAGACAAAGAAAATCATAACCAGTAGCCAACATGTGTTTGTCAAAAACAAATCATGCTGGACAAATCTTATTGCATTCTTTGATAAAGTGGCAAAATTAATGGATCAGCAAAATGCTGTGGATATAATTTACTTAGACTTCAGTAAAGCATTTGATAAAGTAGACCAAAATGTAGTTGATAAGATAGAAAATAAAAACATTATTAAAAGTACTATTAAATGCACATTAATAACATATAGGCACCAGCCATAAAATTGAATAGTTAAATCAATTTTTATGAATTAAAACAAATTTGGAGAAAGAAAAGCAGTAGCCTAGCCACCCTTCCCAAAGAATTCCACATCATTCTCTTTTCTTTCTGAACATTTGAGATTTTCTATGCAGCAGTACTGCCATAATATCTTCTTTAAGAAAGACTTGTAATGTTGTAATATATGACCTCCCTCAATGACTCTCATAATTCATGAAATGAATGGTTTCATTTGAATGATGATTAGGCAAGAGATAAATATTCCATATTAGTTTTTATCCATAAGTCAAATAAAATAGTTGCAGAAAGAAAACTCATAATTTTAAATCATATTTTCAACAGGAGAGATGAGCTTGCTTACTTGTACCCAAAGCCTAAAAACTGGACTTTGCTTTGGGGACAGTCAAGGTCCTGTCATTCACTGAAATAAAAAAAGGGAAGACTTTTTCCTGGTCTGAAATCAGCTTCTCTTAAACTGCTACAGCTTGTAAAACACTAACAGTGCTCCTGGTGCTCTTTTTGCTCCCTCTTAGTGTCTTTTCTTTTCATTATAGCTTATTGCTTGTAACACACAGACACAGACACTTGGCACTTCATTCCTCATAAGACTGCTCCCTTTGTGTGTGTTTTCAAGTCAGTGTTGACTGCTGGACCAAATTTGCCATTGCCTTCTTGGTTCATGGATCTAGTCTGATGCCTTAACCACTACACCAGACTGATTCTCAGTTGAAATCTACCTTCCTGGAAACCATCCAAGTTAGGAAACACACAACTCCTTTAGTTAGTTTCTTTTATCTCATTTAGGAAGGCTGTTTAAACATCATCCTTATGAGGCCTCTGTCTGAGAGTTAATATTATTTGTACTGCTACGAATGGTGTTGATTTTTTTACTGTCAGAATTGTTTTTTCTGAATTTATGAGTTTTGAAAGTGTTTTGACTGAACAGTACAGCACATGCTTCACAAGACAATGCAATTCAATTAATGTCATCTGCCTTGAGAAATTGTTTTGAGATGTGATTTGTGGAAAATAGAAATATTCATGGTTATGAACAAGTGCTTTCAATATATCATTTTAAAGGGGTTGGAGGAAAGGAGGGCCAAGCCTTACCCTGCCATAAACTGCTGGCAGACATCTTCTTCTCTCTTTCTAATGTTGTTTCTCCATCCTTTTATTTCTTCTTTCTCTCTTTTGTGGTGTTTCTCCATTTGGATCTCTCTGCCAAAGCTGAGTGGGGAAGGGAGCAAAGAACACATGTAGCTGTTGCTTAGGAACAAATGCATTGTGTGAAGTTTTATTTTTTATATATATATATATACAGGGCTTTTCTTCGGCACAAAAAGGTGCCGGAACGCTCCCCCGCGCTCCCCCCGTCG
>JAOYMU010000252.1:91550269-91565363 GCA_025802295.1 Psammodynastes pulverulentus | reverse complement strand
AATAGAATAGAATAGAATAGAATAGAATAGAATAGAATAGAATAGAATAGAATAGAATAGAATAGAATAGAAAAGATGTTGAGACTCTGAAAAGAGTGCAGAGAAGAGCAATAAAGATGATTAGGGGGTTGGAGGATAAAACATATGAAGAACAGTTGCAGGAATTTGGGTATGTCTAGTTTGATGAAAAGAAGGCCTAGGGGTGACATGATAGCAGTTTTCTAATATTTGAGGGGCTGCCCCAAAGAAGAGGGGGCTCAAATTATTCTCCAAAGCCCCAGAAGGCAGGACAAGAAGCAACGGATGGAAACTCACCAAGGAGAGAAGCAACCTGGAACTAAGGATAAATTTCCTGACAGTGAGAGATATACAAAAAGATCCCCAAATGAAGGTTACAAACCAAGGTTTGGTCGTGAAACCAAGCCAGACACTCCAGAAAATGAAATTAAGTGCTTCCTCAAAAATACTTCCAACAACAAAGCTTCAAGTATCGTTTTACAAGGTAGAAGGATGTTTATTTAAACAAATTACGAGCGAATGTACAAAAGGCTACACATTGGGTAGAACAATAGCCAGTATTTCCATCATCCCTCGCTTAGTTGTCATTGCGGCTACACAGAATTTGGATGCCGTACAGACGGAAGGAAGGAGACCAGGAGATAAGAAAAGGTAGATTAAAACATGAATAAAGCCATTGTTTTCCAAAGAGCTGATGAAAGATTTCTTAGCGGCTCTTGTAAAGGCGAAGAGTAGCGTGAACAGCCCCCAGCAAAGCTTCAGGCATTCATAAAACACCAGCAAACGTGTTTCGGTTTTACAGGATAATGCAATTCAAAGGCCACACATGGTGTGGAAGTAGATATGGAAAGGAAAAAAGAACGTTCCTTGCTTACTTTTGCAGTTGAATGTTCTATCCTATGTGGTGGTCATGTAGTGAAACCCAGAAATTCTGGAGGAAAATATGGAAATGGGCTCAAAATATAACAGAACAAACAATAGAGTACAGACCGGAAACATTTCTTCTAGGTACACTTAGGGGTGAATTCAAAAAAGAATTTAAAAAGTTTCAAAAAAGAAACTAAATATTTGTTATTGCATATTCTGACGGCTGCAAGACTATCCTTTGCACAAAATTGGAAACAAGAGGAGATACCATCAGACGATTTGGTTATACAGAAAATTTTAGCATGTGCAGAAATGAGTAAATTAACATTTGAATTAAAGGACAAGAAAGAATCGGCATTTTATAAAATATGGAATATCTGGTATATATGGCTGCAATCTAAATATAAAAAAAACATATAATTCTGACCAATCACCAAGTTATATAGTTTATATCGATATTATTAAAACAAACTGTTATATATTAAAGTATTGATGTGAAATAGCACAATACTGCTGAAGAATTGGAAATAGTAATATCTCTTATCGCAAACGTTAGTACACTGGAGTCTTATAACCTAATTTGTTCATGCCAAGATTTCAGTGACCGTGGAAGATAGACACTAATCTGGAAACTACACTCATATTGAAATTACAGTTTCCAGAATTCCCAGGAATCACCACTTGAGAATTCTCAGAAATATAATTTTGGCGCATTTTGGAGTTTTCCCGCTTGTTATCTCCTAGGGAAGAATAATTCTTCCATGGCAAAGAAATTATAGCATGAGCAAAATGGGTTAGAAGCAAGTAGAAAAAAGACCACATCTCCACTTTGATTTTCCGACTAATGTTGTGGTGGGCTCCCACAATACTATATGTCAAAAAATAGACAATCCATATCATGGCTTAAAATATTGTGTCAACCAGACTAATATATTAGGCACACATTCTCTGGCAAACTTTCACAATTAAAAAAAAAGGTTTTAGAAGACTGATTCTTTCCCTAAAGTCTTGCTCTTTGAAAGCTCTTGTTGCTTTCTACTTGGTAGTAGTGATTCTATTTCTGTTCATACACCTCATTCTTGCAGGCAGATGCAATTTCCCTCCAAAAACTGTCAGAAAGCAGGAAGGAAGAAAGAATCATTTGTATTTTGCAGCCCAAATAATTAAGATAATAGCCAAGGAACAATTGCAGTGTAAAAGCAGATGTTGAACCTTCAATAACTGGCTTAGAAAATGCCTCTGTTTTGCAGATGTTGATGAATGTAGAGCTTCTAACTTCCTGTGCCAATATCAGTGTGTCAATGAGCCCGGAAGATTCTCCTGCGCGTGTCCAGATGGATACCAACTGGTCAGAGGAAGAAACTGTCAAGGTAAGTTCACATATCTGCAAAAGTAATGATCATATTAACACTATTTTTGAAAAAAATCAAATCCTCCAAATGATAAATCTTTGCTTAACACAAAATGTTTTCTCTGTAATCTAAAATCAGGGCTATCAAACTCACAGTCTGTGGGATGGATGTGTCATGCGCTGGCCACGCCCATGCGTGGGGGGAAAGTCATGATATGTCATGTGACACTGCCATGATGATGCGAGTTTGACACCCCTATATAAAATAAAACTCACCCAAGAAATGCCTGGTTTAACCAGGCCTGGCAAAAATGTACAACCAACAGACCACTGATCTCCTACAGCATACAGTATATTGAAAACCTTATTTGTTTTTTTGTCTAAGACTGCAAAAATCTGGGATGGGAAGGAGCAAGGAGAAATCAAGTACAGTATGAATATTTAGTTGGGAAATCCCACTTAAAAATAGATAAAAATATAGATGATATATATGTAAATAAAAATAACTATAAGAAGCCTTTCATTTCTGAGATAGGCTATAGTAGGTTACCCTTAGATCTCTGAGGTCTGCTTTCTTTTTATATGTACTTCATGATCCACATACAGAAGCTACAATATGTGCAAAAGAGGGCCTAAGAAGATAGCTTGCAGACTGCAACAAATAATTAAGCTGCAACTACTAAGATGTTTTTCGGATTCAAAGATGCTTTTCAAAAGGCAACTGGACTTTCTTGGTTTTTTTCCTTGAAAACATTTCGCTTCTCATCCAAGGAAGCTTCTTTAGTTTGACTAAATGGTGGGGGATCAAAGAAAAGGGGGGGGGGACCAAGAAAGTCCAGTTGCCCTTTGAAAAGCAACTTTGAGATGACTGTGACCTGGATGTTTGAGAATTTCCATAAACATTTGCAGATTCAAGTTTTTGAATAACCCCAGGCTGAAAGATTGCAAATAGCAGAATTGTAGAACGTTTTTCCTTTTTTCCCTAATATAGATATCAATGAATGTGAAACACGCAATGAATGTCGAGACGATGAGTTGTGTTCTAATTATCATGGTGGCTATCGTTGTTACCCAAGAAATCCTTGTCAGGAGCCTTATATGCTCGCATCTGAAAAGTAAGGAAAGCTATCCAGGGGTGGGCTTCAAAAATTTCAGCAACTGGTTCTCTGCCGGTTGCTGGGTGGGCGTGACCATGGTGGGCATGGCCTAGTTGGCTTCCTGCACTACAAAGGGGGCCATTTTTCACCTTCCCCGGGCTCTGGAGGTTTTCCTCGAGCCTCTGGGAGGGTGAAAATGGCCTCCCCAAGCTCTGGAGGCCCTCTGAAAGCCAGAAACGAGCCCGTTTCTGGCCTTCTGGAATTTCTAGGAGGTCTGTTTTTCACCCTCCCCAGGCTCCAGAGGGTTTCCTTGAGCCTCTGGAAGGGTGAAAACAGCCTCCCCAGGTTCCAGGAGGCCATTTTTGACCTCCCTAAGTCCGGGCAGGTCCTACACTTACCTCGCATTGAAAATAGGCCGCATGGAGACTCCTGGAAGGGGAGGGGTGGGGTGAGTGGGGCCAGCCAGGGTTGGGATTTGAGGGTTTGTTGAACTGCGCAGAATTTTAGCTAGAAGATCGCCCAAACCCATGCAAACCCGTAGCAGCCCACCCCTGAAGCTATCAGTAGAGTTCCAAACTGAATACCAGTTTGCAATGGAACAAGTATGTTTTTCAATCATTGTGTTTTCTTTTACAGTCGCTGTGTTTGTCCAGTGTCTAATCCTCTTTGTCGGGAACTGCCATATTCCATTGTTCACAAATATATGAGCATCCATTCAGAGAGGACTGTGCCATCTGATATCTTCCAAATTCAGGCAACCACAATTATCCCCAATACAATTAACACCTTCCGGATTAAATCTGGAAATGACAATGGAGACTTCTTTCTTAGAGTAAGTATTCCGTATGTTCTCCTGAAATTTTTTTGATCCTGAAGATGGAACTCAGCAAATATAATACATGCCAAATTAAAGGGGCTAGAATCAACAGCTTCATTATGAAAAACTCTTTTGTCCCATTGTGTGATCTGATCACTGCTAAAGACATAATTCGTGTTTTAACTTCTTCCTATTTTTTTACACAAAGTAACTCTGTTGTCTGATCTCAGAAATCAAAACACACAGTGATTCTTTAAAGCAGATTTCTTTATTGCTCAACACCTATAGACAGATCTTGCGAAACTGAAACAGACTGCTACCTACATCAAGCATATACTCCAGGAGGTATTAGGGAGGGGCTGTTTTCATCTTTTCTCTTTCATAAACTACCTGAACTGAGTTGCCTCTTACTCCTCTGGAATGCTCTCCCTCCCTCCTGGGAATCCAGACTACATTCCATCACATCTATGTTGGGCTGACCCAGAGAACTTCCCTGACAGAGGGAGAATTTAACCTGCCCTTAGTGGTCCTAAGTTTTAACATCTTAACCATTACCATACACAGGATATCTCTCTGTGTGTGAATATCTATATAGGAGTATATACACTCTGACAATGATTTGGAATCTCATGCAAGAGTAACACATCTGTTATTAATTAAAGAAGCCATATTTTAGAGTCATTAAAATGACCTAAAGCAGTGGTGTCATTTTGTGGGATCACATTGAAGCCTGAAAAAGGATGTGATTGCTTTAATTAGTAGGAGAACGAAAGTTGCACTCACACTTGTGTGAGCTCTGAAATATATTTTCTAAATCATTTTCACATAAGCGTGTATCCTGGGAAATGATTTGTGGGTGCATTGGCTGTACATGAACATTTTTTTCCTTCTTTCTTTCAGCAAACAAGCTCAGTGAGTGCAATGCTTGTGCTGGTCAAGCCATTAACAGGTCCACGGGAACATATCATTGACCTGGAGCTGTTGACGGTCAACAACATGAACTATCGGTCAAGTTCAGTACTGAGGTTAACACTTATTGTGGGGCCTTACTCTTTTTAGTCACTGAAATTAAGTAATTTGCAAGCACTCAGAGCAACCAAAGAAGCTTTCTTTTGAATGAAGCACTTATCATTTTATTTATAGATTTTACATGGTGTTTTTTAAAAGAAAAAACTTTTATTAAGGAAATCAGTAGTTGTAATCATACTATGACACAATATAACCTGGATGTTGTCACCTCCTGTTGAGAAACCGCACCTCTATCATACTTACAATAACTTGTACTCATTGCCATCCTATAGCATAGCAGCTCTTTTCTGGAAATAAAATGCATGGAGGAAATGAGCCAAATAACATTCTTACTCAGCTCCTGCTTCGCTGTGATTACTAGAAGTTGTAATCAGAACATGAATAAGCTGTGTACCTATTTGGGGGTCTAAGCAAACAGAATTTCCAATTTCATAGAAACATCTTATTTCTGACAGATACATACTCGTTCATACATTCAGCGATCATAGCTGAGTTGCGGGGTTAGACCATAAATATAGTTTATGTAATTCAAAAGAAGCTTTCATACATTTTCAAAATAACTTGGAAACTAACCTTGTTTTCACTTGTGATGTTCAGGGCATATGTGCAAGTATTTAACCCAATACTACAATAGTACCACTTTTATCCAGTGAAATAGTGTATGTCGATCCTTTGCTTGCATAGCTCAATTTATTTCAACAGAGAAAATCAATCCAGATGTGTATTTTTCTCTTTAAGAGGATGGAATAAGCCAGCTGTTAAGAAAAAGAGCTTCAAATGTTTTTCACGATGTGGCCCAGACCAAAAAGAGCCATTTTATTATTCATTGACAGTAAACTCAATAAGACCCTGATAGGAACTAGATCCACCTGGAGGGAAGTAAACAGTGGGGAACCCCAAGTAAGCAGTGGAATACCCCAAGATTTTAGGTCCAGTACTCTTCAATATCTTCATAAATGATCTAAACAAGGGAATTGAAGGGGAACTCATTAAATTTGCAGAGGACCACAAGGCTGGCAGGAATAGCCGACGCCCCAGAAGACAAGCTCAAGATCCAAAAAGATCTTGACAGATTTGAATACTGGGCCCTATCCAACAAAATGAAATTCAACATAGATAAAAGTAAGGTTTTATACTTAGCTAAGAAAAAAGTGTAAGGTTTTACACTTAGGTATAAAGTAGGTGAAACTTGGCTTAATGCCAGTAACTGCAAGCGGGATCTTGGACCTCCTAGTGAACAACTACTTAAATATGGGCCAACATGGTGCGGCAGCCAATGTAATCCTAAACTGCAGTAATAGAGGGATAGAATCAAGATCACATGAAGTTCTAATACTGCTGTATAAAGCCACACTTGGAATACTGCATCCAGTTCTGTCACCACAATACAAAAAAGAATACAGAGAAGAGCAACAAAAGTGATTAGGGGGCTGGAGGCTAAAATGTATGAAAAACGGATACATGAATTGGGTATGTCTAGTCTAATGAAAAGGACTGGGGGAACATGATAGCACTATTCTAATATTTGAGGGGCTCCTACAAAGATGAGGGGGTCAAACTATTTTCCAAAGCACCAAAAGGCAAGACAAGAAACAATGGTTGGAAATTAACCAAGGAGAGAAGAAACCTAGAACTAAGGAGAAATTTCCTAACAGTGGGAGCAATTAATCGCTGGAATAACTTGTCTTCAGAAGTTCTGGGTGCTCCATCACTGACAGCTTTCAAAAAGAGACTGGACAACCATTCATTTGAAATGATATAGGGTCTCGAGCAGGGGGTTGGACTAGAAGACCTCCAAGGTCCCTTCCAATTCTATGTTCAAAGTTATTAAATGGCTACCGGATTAATTACCAGTGTCAGTAGTACATACATATAAATGGATATACATACACAGCCATCCAGTGCTCACGGTTCTAGATTCTATACCTTTCAATTCTCTCATGTAGTGAAACTAGGAAAGAAACCCTGCCAGTGACACTCAAAATACATATTTGGTTACATGGGCAAATTCCTGTTTCATATGTAAAGGAATCACATATTTTTCTAACATGTGAAACCCAGCAAATCATGCCAATAGGGGAAAGTAAAGTGCTTCTAGAGGGGAATTCTTGAAGTACTGTATTCCTTCGGGGCCCTATAGTGGAATATATAGACTCTTCTCTAAATATTAACCTACATATTAAGGACATTTGAGTAATGTACATCCCTTGCTGTTCTTTTAAAGTGCCTTAAGATTAAAGAAAAGAAAGAATTCTGTAGAGAGTTATTTGTTCTCGTAGTGGAGTTAAAAAAAACCACCATAAAGATTAATAGGTATGATAAAAAGGAAATAGTTTGCACTTGGTGTTTCCTGAGCAAAAGATACTGGGCAAATCTTTTCTATTTAAACATACCACTCGTTGATATTTTAACTTTTCCAAGAAAAATAGGACATAAGGAGAAGTATTTGCCCAATATTAGTAAGCCTCTGAAGCAAAACAACAACAAATCATTTGGAGAAATCATTTTGTATAAGTATTATTATTTGTACAGGGAGCAACCATTCAAATCTCCAACAAAAAGATGGGGAGAAGTAGATACGTGTTTGTATACTAATATCTTCCAACCTAAAAAACAGCTGTTTTTATATTATTTTTTAAAATTATGTTTGGCTCTGGTTTTTCTATTTTTAAATTTGAGGTCCAAGAGTTAGCTTCTCTTGATAAAGCTTTCTACAATATGACATTAAACTTAGTCAACCGATATATCTGTTTTATAACTCAGAATTGTGATTCTAAATGTATGGTGTTTAGCAAAAAAAAAAAAAGTGTAATAGGACCTTGAGTTAAAAGCATTCTTTTGTATTACGGTATGTGAAGACTTCTCTTGCTTCTTATCTAAAAATCATAACAAAGAGCTCTTTGATGTACATTTTTCTAAAAAATAAATAAATAAAAGAACATATCTTTTAGTGGATTCATTTTGTCTTGCAAGTTATTTTAAGCTAAAGGACAGCTCAAAGAAACCAGATCAGTGGCTGGTGTATGTCATTAATTTTACAGGGATGCACAAGTTCACACCGGCTATTGTCTAACTGTTATTTAGTAGCAGAATACATATTCTCATGGAAAGTGAAAAAAAAGTTATAGGGAGCATAGTTAGAAAAGTATCTATTGAAGTATGTGCTGTATATCTAAACATTTTAATTAAAAGAATCATTAAAACTCTCTAATAAAATATTGTTTCTACTAACCTAGAATATGGTCTGAATCAGTTCACATTGTTGCTCTAATTCAGCGATAGGCAGCATGGTGTCCATCACTTTAATGGGCTGAAAGCAATTTCAAATAAAGTGTTGGCTTCCAGCAACTATCTAACTTTTGTTCCCTGTGTGAACCACTCAAAAATAAAGATGGAGGCAGGGGTGGGATCTTACCGACACAGCTACTAGTTCAGGATTGCACATGCACACTGGAAAAATGTGTGTGTGCTGCTTTCCAACCCCCAACTGGGGCTTGCAGAGACAATCAGCTTGAGCTGATAAAGACCAGGTAAGAATCAGGGTGGGTGGGAGGACCCAACGTGGATTTTTCGCTTCCTGTTCCTCTCCATGGAACGGAGGCCTCAGTGTGCTACTGACACGCCCGCACTGGGCAGAACCGGGAGGATCCCACCCCTGGATGGAAGTCTGCACATCACTGTTATGCAATTGCATAACATGAGGGAGAAAAACAGGCTGGAGTGGGGGAAGAGAAAGGGAATAAGAAATGGATGGATCCAAATACCAGGTCCTAGTGAAGAAGAAGCAAGGAAATGGCAGCATGGAACCAAGAGAACACCAGACTCATCTGAGGGCAGAATTTGAGGTTGCTAAGGAGAGGAGGAACACTAGGCTGGGGGACAGGACAGCTGCAGAAAACCAGTAGCATCCAGCAAAGAAAGTGGGCATTTGAGGGTCAACCTGACATGAGGGAAAGGACCTGGGAAAGTCAAGACTGATTGAAGATAGCTGTAGAGATGGAAGGATGGAGGAAGAAACATTGAAGGTATGAGATTCTGTAATATGGCAACTGATACACAAGGGATGAACTTTTGGTAATAGATGTACAGTCTTTTATTTCAGCAGATGTTTCAATACCTTTTGGTGTTTTGGTAGCAATTTTCTTTTTAGGGTTTATTTTAATTTAGAAAAGTAGGTTACACCCATTTTTGCTTGTCCACATCCCAACTCCCCAATATTTCTATGTGACTTAGCTGCAATTCTGAGTTTTAAAAAGACCATTCCCTTAGGCCGGGAGTGTCAAACTTGCATCATCACAGCTGCATCATGTGACATATTGGGACTTTTTCCCCCTTCGCTAAACCGGGCATGGGCATGGCCAGCATGTGACACATGCGGGCCGCGAGTTTGACAGCCTTGACTTAGGCTGTAACTCGTATTTTCAATGTGGCATTCCACAACAGCCACGGTTTTATTTCAGGAACGGGCTTTAGCCCCAAATGGTGCCTTGAACTTTCTTAGAAAATTAAAATGTTGGGAGTATAGTGTTTGTTTAGAAATAACACCTAGAGCATAGACAAAAAGAAAACCAGGGGTCAGTATCAGGGTGGTGGCGGTGGGGGTGGTATGGCTAGTGATTGTGACAACCAACACCTGGTAAATTGGAGCTTTTAAACTCATTTCCCTTTGGCAGCCATTTTGTGAAGATGCCCACCCAGAAACTGCAAAATTCCAGATTTGTGCTGTAGCCCAAAAGGTGAGGGCCTTCTACAAATGCTGGGTGGGGGAGTGGTCTTTCTACCTTTGGTTCTATTCTCTATTCTTATCCCTCACCTGCTCCTCTGATAAACTGCAGCTGTAATCCTACCCCTAAATTACTCCATCTCTGCAACATATAGGAAAGGAGGACTAACAATGGAATATATGAAACAACAGAGCAGGGAGTACAAGGCTGTGAAAGAACCAAACTGCACAATGGTAATCACATCTTAATATGTTCAATATTCATATTTATATTACGAATTATTTTGAGTGCCCTTATTGTTTGTGATTATGCAACCTGGTATCCTCTAGGTTTTTTAGATTAACAGCTTTAAGAATTCTTGTCCCTTGGGTTATGCTTGCTTGGGGGGAGTTGCCACTCAAATATCCAAAACCCATCTTTTAAAGGCAGTTTGAAGATCATTTGCAAAAGAAATCAGTTCCATAAATTTCATGGGATCCGCTTCAGAGCTGGTTTTAGATTAGCACAGGGTCCTCACATGAGGATGTCCTTGTGGCTCAAATTCTAGGTTGGAATGGTAGAATGTGTATCTTCAAGTACCAGATAAAATCTGGCTCTGTGCTACTTACTCCTTTAAGTGACTTAAGGAGAATATGCAATTGACTTGAAATCTGCTCTGTACTTGCAACTGTTTTGAAATAACATAAAGTTGTCCCTGAAGTACAGCATCTTCCCAGAAACCTGGATCGTGTCAGTAAAAATAAAACTCTTGAGTAAACAAGCCTGCTGTGGGCATAGTAACCAAGTTCATTCACTCTTCAGGACCACCTGAACATGAGTCCAGTGGGATTATTATGTTTGGACATCTTTAAAAACAGGAGTTTACTGTTGAAATCCATCACCATAGTAGCAGGCAATTGCTTATGTTTTGAAAAGGCCAACCACGTTTCTAACTTTATAGCTCTTCAACTCAAATACAGAACAGCTGCTTGACTGATCATATGCTATGCGTATGGGGGCCCACTAGGGATAAAGGCAACTCTTCATCAAATAACATTTAACGCCCTCGCATTTCCATCAAAAACCATAAACTCTGCTAGATGGCAAATCTCCACATTTCCCAGGTGGAGGAACACCTGCCTGGTACAAAATTAAAGCACGCAGCATCTGGTTGCTGTGGAGGGGGAGGCAAATCTTATTTCATCTGGCCCACAGAACAAATTATGGTTGCTAGTGAAAGGAAAGAGGGTAAAAAGTCAAATGCTTTTTATAGTTAGGCAAAAACAGATGTTCAATGGAGCTGTTTATCTTGTATATACTTTATGTATATGTTAAAAAAGACAGACCCTTTTAATAAAATATGAGTTCAAATTGTCTAGTTCAGAATAATATTCTGAGCATTGCACAGTTAATAATTTCAGTAATATATTTCCACTCACCATCACTCCTGTCCCAATCATTACTAGTGGACACAAGCTGAACAGGATGCAATAGAGGACTTTTCCCAGCCCTTTCTGTTCCCTTACTCTCAACTATCATAATTTCCAACCAGTAATACTGAGAATGTTGACAAGTGTGACCCCAACACATGTAAAAAGCATCTGAATGGAGGAAGTGGCCCTAGATCATATACTGATTGATTTTCTATTTTGCATTATGAAATACAAACAAAACACACACAAAAACAGCCTCTACTGCAACTTTTATAGAACAAGCCTTCAAGAAGCCTTCTGGGTACACCCCTTGTCCAATAGGTCTAGAACTTGAAAGGTCTTGTCAAAGCCTTTTTGCTACTGTTGTGTCCCAGCAGCACCAATTCTGATACCTCCTATAGCAAAACAGTAGAGTACATTGGTCACCAATTCCACTTCAAGAATGGAATCTTAATATAATAGTTGCATGCTCCATACACACATCCAGGACCTTGCCCATACAAACTGATTTATCAGTTTGCTTAGCGAAATGCCAGCATTTCTCTGAGAGTATGTTTCATTTTTAATTTCCTTCTGGAGGACAACTGGCAGGTAATTCATATTTTCCATGTGGCAATGGCATACCTAGCATATTTGGGCCCTGAAGCGGATGGGGGGGGGGTTAAGCAACAGCTGCAGGAACAGGAACTTCATCTCAGTTGCCTTTCTCCTAGCATCTGTTTGATATGCTGGCAGCAGTAGTCCAACTTCCCACCAATGACCACCATGTTCTGGATAGGATACCATCTTCAGATGATGTAGCTCATTGTCTGTACCTGGAGTAGACCTGTCCCACTGCCCTGCCTTGGTATGCCAGTGCAGTAAATCTATATTGTAAAACAGCAGTTCAACACTGCTGGTCATTCTGTGCACTATACAGATAGTCCTTATTTAGTGACAACTGAGCAGCAACTTGGTCATTAAACAAAGCAACTGCTAAATGAGTCTGTGCTTATAATCTCACTTCAGTTTTCCTTTGCTTTGCTAACCTGCAAGGATTGTAAATGTGAGGATTGGTGGTAAAGTTGCTTTTTCATCACTGCTGTAAATGCAAATGACGATTAAACAAATCAGTCGCTAAACAATAGCTACTTGCACTGCCAAATTGTTGGATTGCATTCTGAAGGAGGCAATTGTGTTGCGTTGCAATTAAGAACCAGGACTGAAAATCTTCCACTTAAAGGTATAGGGATATTTGCTTTTAAAATATGAGAGTTCAGGTCAGGTTAAAATAAAAAAGTCCATTGAGTACTGTGAAGATATCAGCAATGAGATTAGTCACATAGCAGTGCAAAGATGCTTCTGAGATTGTGGAGGGAGTAAAGCCAGCAAGTATGTGGAAGTACTCTGTGTCAGAATAAAAAACACAGTTATGTATGGTGGGCTGATTGAATGGAAAAAAATGGATAAATGTGAGCCCAGAAAACAGATAACAATGTTGTGCAAACATAGCCATTTACTTATGAGCTTCTGGGGAACCCTAAGGAATTACTGTACTAAATTACAAAACCCACCCACACATACAGACACATTTTAAATGTTTTCCAAATATATTAAGGCATATTGTTAAAAAACAAAGGACATAGGAAAAGGGGTCTTTGTTTGTGTCTGAATGAAAACCAACTAGGTAGACCAATCTGATCAGTTCTGACTTTTATTAATGGAGAAAGTAAAGTATCAGTAAAAGGCAATTAAATTCAGAAATAAATGTTTCCCTGTACAATACTGGACAACTCTTCCACATTTCTGAATATTAACTGCTTTTTTGGTGGCTTGTTGTTGCATCTTGTTTAGAGTATTTAACTGGAATATATTTGGATATATTACTATTATTACTATACAGTCTAAGACATGCTGTCCAGCACCATGGGCACTGTATTGGCTGAATGCATACCATTTTAGAAGTCGCTTAGAGAACTCAAAACATCGGAGGCAGATACTTGCATGTTTTAATTGCATCTTGCAGGAACTTCCCAAATTCATTGCAAAGCCAGTACCAACTTGATTAGTAAAACAGAGTTCAGGCTTGTCAAGTGAACATCTGGGCATGACTTCCTGGCCCCAGATAATTGTGACTCTGTGTGTATGTGTATGTGTGCATCTATAATCCTTCCAAAATTCAATAGGGATATGTTTTTAGAATTTTTTTTTACTTCAAATGATTCCTATGAAAGACTGCAACCAGCCATTTCATTCCTGTCCAATCAAGAACTGAGCTTTATATCTTAGAGTCCTTATCTTTTAATCCTAATATTTAATGAGGTTATTTTGCCTTTTGAGAGCTAACCCCCCCCCCAAACAACCATAAAGATCTGGCAAAGGGACAGAGTGGGTAAACATGAAGAAACATGTTGAAGGCTTTACCGAGAGGCCCGACTGTTTTATTCTTCCCCAAGTCATGAAACTCAAAAATAGAAACATGAAACTTTAATGGGAAAGAAGAATTCTGTCTTTGCTCTGGAATGCTTAAAAGGGGGAAGCCCTAAATTATCCAGTGCAATCTTCAACCAAGCACTAAATTTCATGGAATTTAGAAAAGACTGTTATAGAGCCAGAGATCTATTTATTGTTTTTCCCTCTGGATTTTTTTTTATAACCATCCATAAAGTTTTCTTTTGAACCATGTTCACATAGTTCTGTCAGCAAGGCAGTTCTAGAGGTAAACCAGGAAACTCCCTTGAGTGTTCACAATCAAGGAATGCCTGATGAAAATACACAGATGTCTTGGAGAAGACAACCCTGGATTTTGAAGAGGTGCAGAATGGCCTCATAGCAGCTTATTGGCTGGGAGATGACCTATACCTTCCAAGAGATCAGCTAAGAATCTCCATTGCCTGTTCAGAACACCATCGCTGTTTATGACATTAGATGCAAATCATAGGCATCTTCAGCCAACCATGTTAATACCAAATGATGAAATGTATTTCACACCAATCTTTCATAACTGTGTTGCAGTGTTAAACGCAAGAACATAAGAGGTGGAAATTATGTTGTGACATGCATTTCAATATGTGCTCCCTTCTCCTGCATGGATTCTTATGTAAGAATGGACATGTAAGGCCACTGCTCTGTAGAACAACTTTTTTCTATAAAGGGCCACATCTCCTCAGAGGTCAAGATTTTTATATCAAATCCCAGTGTGAAGTACAGCAAAATGGATGTGAGATACATATCTCCAGCAATCCAGTTCTTTCCCCTGTAGCAAGGAGAGACAGGTTGTCAGAGTCTGAATCAATTACTTTATGGGGTTCTCCAAAAGCCACCATATGTTTGAATGGTCATTGAATAAGTGGTTGTTAAATGAGGATCACCAGTTGATGCTTTGCCTGCTTTTCCCTGTTATTCCATATAAATGAAGTGAAGCAATGCCATTTTGCATATACTTCCAGGCCCTACAGCCAATTTCTGCCAGAATTCCTTTGCCATATTTACTGATTTGAAATCTTTTAGGAATTAGAGTAAAATTGACAAGAATTCTCCCAACTTCTTCTAGCCCAAGGGACAGGAAGAGTGATACATCAGTCTTCTGTAAGGTTGGTAAACTGTTGTCTAAATATAGCCTAGCTGACATAGAAACTAATCCAATCTCTAACCAGGCAACCCACAATGATAGAAGACCCATTTTGGGGAATCTTACAAACATTTGAATTGAAAGAATTAGGAACAGGGCTTTTTTTCGGCCGGAACTCGGAGGTACTGCGTTCCGGCACCTTTTTAGAGTCCGCGTCACGTGACGCGTC
>JAOYMU010000252.1:91527673-91544356 GCA_025802295.1 Psammodynastes pulverulentus | reverse complement strand
GACTCTGTGAACCGCTTAGAGAGGGCTGTAAAAAGCACTGATAAGCGGTATATAAATCTAAAGTGCTAAGTGCTAAAGTGCTATTATTTCAATATCATGTTTAGCTTGATAACATTCTCTCATCCCTCTTTTTCTGTACCTTTTGGAGATGTTCATAAGATTTTTCTTACACATGCATGAGAAGAAAACAATTTTGTTTCTTCTCTGCTTGGTAATCTGTCATTCAAACTATATCTCTCCCTTCTCTTAAAACCATACCCATGCCCTAAGGAAAGTACAGGTTTGATGTATTCTACCTTTGTTTGTGGCCTGTTCTATTTGCTTTTTAGTAGTTCTTACTGACGTGCCCAATAGTTAAATTTTGAAAAGAACAGTTTCCTACTATCTTTCAGTCCCACCCTGCAGAGTGGAGGGCAAACATTTTTGCCTGGCAGGTAAGATTTATGAACTCTCTGCGGGTCTAACAAATGGCATTTATATTTTGGCACATTGCTCAAGTGGCGGCTTTGGATTGGTTTATATTGGAACCCAAAAGCAAACTACTTTCCCAAATCTATGTTCCTGGTCTAATGAAACAAAAGGGTTAGACAGACACTATGCATGTTTGTTTAGCTTATTGCTAAAGTTATTGCTCTATTTACTTGAGCAATTTAGCTTTGTATTCCAGTTGCAAAGAGATACAAGGCTTCATTCAATTACTGTATATGTTTTTTTTCTGTATTGTGCATCACTTTGCCCCGTTTTTGTTTGATGTTATATTTTGTGTCTAATTAATGCAGTAGCTTTCAAATGCCCATCCATTCAGCAGAAGAGAGGTTTATGTAATATTAACAATATCTGTTCACCTGATAATCTGAAGCTTGGATATAATGGCAGGTTTAAAGTGAAAGTGCCAAATGTTCATGCTTCTCATCTCGTCACCTCCACATGAAGGTTCTATCCCAGGAACTAATTAGGATGTCCAAGGACATCATGATTGTGTCTTGTAATCTTGATATATCTCTCTTGTGTCCATGGTTGGGAAACTTTCATTTTAAGGTAGCTGCACTCTCTGCAACTGACAGTCCAAATAAATAAAATCCAGGTGCTGGGAAAGTTTCAGCTAGTCTGTGGCTGAAACTGGGCAATTTTGCCTCTACTTGCTTTGTCTAAGCAGCTGTACATAAGTAAAATACTACAAGGAAGGGGACACAAGGAACAGATTTGCAAACAGATCGGTCTTCTGTGCATTTTGTACTGGAATCTGATGGGCTGGTCATCTGGTAGTAGCAATAGCCCTTAGACTTATATACCACTTCACAATGCTTTACAACCCTCTCTAAGCATTTTGCAAAGTCAACATATTGCCCCCAAAAATCTGGGTCCTCATTTTACCTGCCTTGAAAGGATGGAAGGCTGAGTCAAACTTGAGCCTGGTGAGATTCAAACTGCCAAATTGCATGGAGTCAGCAGAAGTAGCCTGCAGTACTGCATTCTAACCACTGTACCACATCCACCATCATTTATCATTTTCCATGTACAGTATTCCAGGAGGGATCCAGATAACATCATTTCTACCCTTCCTCATTCTTTTCATCATTTTCTAGACAAAAATGTTAAATCAAAATAATGGAATTGTTCCCTTTAAGTAAATGGGAATTGATTAATTACTAGTTAGAGAAGGCAATTCTGAGTACTTAGACCAATGTTCTCTAACTTATTTAAGGGAACAGCCTTACTGTGTTTGTTAAATATATCAGGCTCTAAAAGGAAATCTCAATCTTATCTGTAAGACAAAACACAACAAAACTTAAAAATTGTTATTTGCCAAGCCTAGTCAGAGAATAGCTATGTAACAAAAGAAATCTGCAAATGAAGACTTTGTGCAAGTTGACATCTCTGGATTGTTGAAATATTCCTAGTTTAAAATTATTTTCAAAAAATATCTTTATATATTTCTGGGAACTTTGCATATGTTAACAGTTGATACAAATTTATGCAATGTGTAAACTAGAGGGTATTTATTAGGTTTCTTAAACTATTTGCAGGGGTCTGGGGAATCTTGGTGACTATAATTTTTAAAAATACATATTATATAAAATATGTACACCATAAAAGGTCTAGCAAAAACATATTAAGAAAATGCAAAAAAACAAAAATAAATAAAATTACAAAAAAGCATAAGACAAAATAGCTAAAAACAAACCAGAGTTAAAAAAACAGTTCTTAAAAATCTATCTGCTTTTATTAGGTTGAGGTTTATACCAATATAAAGGCCTCCAAGAAGATTAATGAGCAAACCTCTTTGTGTAAATCCAAAGATATGACTAGGCTTGAAAACGGGAGAGCATGAATTCAAGTACCGCCTTAGCCATGAAACCTGATTGGGTGACCTTGGGCCAGTCATATTCTCAGTCCAGCTCATATCACAGGGTTGTTGTTGTGGGAAAATAGGTGCATTGTGTACATTCACCGCCTTGAGTTATTTCTAAAAATAATAAAGTGGGATACAAATAAATAAAATAGCTTTGCTATTAATTGTACATTCTAATTGGAAGTAAGGCCCTTTCATTTAATTTCAGAAATTGGAGGTGAGTTCTAGCTTCATAATTTTAGAAAGTCTCTCTATCTCAGCCACCTTCAACAGACAGACAGCTTTTTCTAAATTGTTCCCTCCAACCTACTTGTTTGGCTGGAAATATGAAGGCTCTGAATGGATATAAATGATATGAGCTTAATCTATAGTTTGTGCCTCATCAACCTGTTACATCTCAAGGTCCACATTCGTCTTCACTTGATCTCTCATAATTCCAAGCAGGATAGGGTATTCCCTCACTACCACCATCACTCTACACACATGCAGTACTTCTTGTAGAGCTCAAGTTGTAGAAGGAATTGAGTGGAAAGGTTAGAGTTGAGAATGTGCCAGCATTTTCCAAACATTGTCATTTTCCTAACAAAGATAGAGACAAGAATTTGTGTGAATGAAAAAGAATTCCCTGAGTTGGGGAGTTCTTTGCAACAGTCAGAGGCAAACCTGCACCCTTCACGTAAGGTGAAGTCATCAAGGTCTATGGATTAACTACTCTTCCTTTCTGATTCAGCCTTGGTTTATCTGAAGGTGCTTCCATATTGCCCCCCAAAGCCATTGAAAAGCAATCTCGAGATTGCCTTCACCTGAACTTCATAAAAAGATGAAAATCACTATCTTTCCTCAAGTTGCTGCAGGTCTTTCAGGGACGCAATTCCTCCATTCCCAATGAAGAGAACAGGAAGGAATCCTGAAGCTTTGTAAGCCTGCTCAACCTGTGCTGAAGAAAAAAAAGGGAAACAGATCGGTTTTTTGTCCATTTTTTCCCCTTGGTGCTTTTATCTGGGCTATTGAGATCATACTGCAAAACCTTCAAACTATCATTTTCCTTACAGGGCCTGAAGCTCAGGAGTAGGGAAATGAAAGCAGAACAATTTTTTTAAAAAACAGCTTTGTGGGAGTTCCAACCACATTGCAACTGAATTTAAAGCAGTTTGACTCTCCAACACTGTTGCCATCCTAGAAACAGAGGTCTGAAGCTGCTCTCAAACTGGCACAAAATCCTAAAATGGAAGTGCTCTGAAACCAATGCAAAGATTGAATTTCTTCTGCAATGTTGCAGCTCTGTAAAGGTTACTGGGAGATTTTAATTTAGTTTGTAGATTGATGTGAGTCACTAGGAAAGCACATTTTATGGGTGATTGTGCTGTATGGTAGTATTTCCAATACTGTTTAATACACCATTGAAATAAGCAAGCATTTAGCTATAGCGTTAAGAGAAGATTAACGTGATAAAAACTTGAGTTTCTGGTACTAATCCAAAGTGGTAGAGTTGTATTGTCTAATGTATTGGAATTTGAGTTATTTTGTTTGTAAATCAGGTTTCAGCATGGATTAAACTTACTTTAGAATATTTCTTTATGTCAAAATCATGACAAGACATAGAT
The DNA here is from genome assembly GCA_025802295.1 of Psammodynastes pulverulentus. Classification (NCBI taxonomy): domain Eukaryota; kingdom Metazoa; phylum Chordata; class Lepidosauria; order Squamata; family Psammodynastidae; genus Psammodynastes; species Psammodynastes pulverulentus. The sequence goes on along the minus strand of JAOYMU010000252.1, from coordinate 91,540,399 downwards.
TTTTAATTATCCAAATGTTTTGTCTATTTTCAGCGTGACTCCTAGAAAATTGAGATTTTTTTTAGTCATTTTTATTCTATTGGAGCTTTGCAAGAAGAAAGGACTCTCATTAATTAATTAATTAAAAACTCTTGATCAGATAGTTAGCTGATGATGCCACCTAATGGCTAAAAGAGGAGAGCTTTAATAAACACTACAATATTTGAAAAAATTCCTTTTATGCTTCTGGTTCAAAAATCACACAAGCCTTAATAACAAAAATATTTTAAAAGAATTATTTATCTCAAAGAGGTTTATGTTGCTTTCAGGAACAAATTATCCTAAGACAACTTGCAATCAATCCATCACATGCAACAAGTAGCACAAGATTAAAGTCTTTATGTCTCTTACTGCCAACTAAGGGATGTTGAGGTTAAACTAACCAAGCTCTTTAAGGCTTGTAATTTTCTAAACTAATCTTCCTCTAACTGGTTCTATTCAGGCATGCTACACTTTGATATTTTCCAGCCAAACTTGCCAACACATCTGAGGAGCATCAGTTGAGGAAAAGTTTTAAACAATGGACTTACTGGAGTAAAGGTTCACAATCTGTGGTCTGAAGACTCCTGGTCAATTAATTCACTCTTCCCCTCCCTACCCTGAGGGCTCTGCACATTTCTCAAGCAGTTTGGAGCCACAGTTTTTAAAAACTAATTTTTATTTAATTTTTAAACCCTGTAGACATCACTTGATAATGAAGGGATGCCTACAGATTCCATGTTGTTGATCCTGGCTGATATGATGCCAATGGAAAGTCACAATAATGATTGTATAATAATAATGGTTCCCATAAGAGAAAAAGTAGGGAAACTGTGAATTAAGGTTATTTTTTAAAGTAAACTAGAATAAAATAGCTGCTGAGAGTCATATTGATTGCAGTGGTGTACAAGTGAATTTATTTAATTTCTAGGCTACCCAATTCCATTGTGACTGGGTGGTATAAAAGATAATTTAAAGTGATCTAGTGGATAGTATCCTGAAAAAGATACAAGATGTGAAAAGCAATCACAATTTCACAATTGGAGCAACCACACAAGGAGGGGGGGGCTACATTTCTAGTCCAAGTTCTGGGGGGGAAAGCCAGGCTGAAGGTCTTATTTAAGTAAGGTCTAAATGGGAGCCATATGAATCTCTGGAGGATATCATTCCAGAGGGCAGGTGCTAAAACAGAGAAGGCACTATAAATAAATAATGCTAATTCATGTCATCAATAAGTCTTGAACATACTATCTCTGAGGTCAATTTTATCTTTTATGATAGGCTAATTACATTATTAGTTTGGAATATGGAGGATAAGTCTAGGATAAATAATGGCAGATATTCTTATCCCACTTACCATATTTTTCTGTCTTTACTTATCTCAGCTCTTCTTCTAATCTTCATTAACCCAGACAACTTTTTAAAATCCCTGATGACAGCAGAATATAGTTAATGAACAGACAATCTAGGTGTGGAAGTATTTTTCTTTTTTGTCTGGGTAGATCTAATTAAAACAAAAAAGCCAACAACAACAGAGGACACGGATGTGATCTCATTGATTTTACATAAACAAGAGTACAATTAAAACAGCTTCCTTATCCAACAAATGTCACTTATTGATCATCAGGTGTTGCTTAGAGGGGTGCTTTTGTTCCTTGGTTGGATGCAAAACTCTATCCCATAATAGGATCTCAGAAGGGGGTGTATTCAATTGGCTGTATTCACTGCTGAGAGGGATGGGAGCTGATGTTTAGTCACAGGGACTGTGGGCAGTAATTGCATCTAGATGTTTTTATATATCATGATGTTATTGGGTTAGGTTTTATGCATGTGATGTCAATTATTGCAGCTTTTTATTTATTGATTTATTATTAAATTTATATGGCTACCCATCTCAGTATAAGGCTCTTGGTAGCTCACAAACAGTTAAAAACAGCATAAAAACAACAAAACAATACAATGTAAAACCATATAACAAAATTCACAGTGAAATAAATTCAGGACTGATCTGATCTCTGGGGAGAGGTGGGGGATGTTCCACAGACCGGCTGCTATGACAGAAAAGCCTCTATTCCTGGGCCCCACCAGATGATACTCCCTGGTTGACGGGACCAATGCATGCCCCTCTTGTTGGACCTAATGGAACAGGTTGATGTGATTGGAAAGAGGTAGTACCTCAAATAGTATGTTATATGCATGCAGCTAATTTTGGTTTACTAATAACATAAGATGCTATCATTTTTCCCTAATGGAATCTGTTTTATTCAAAACTTTTCCTTCAGATGTGTCTGTTATACATACCAAAGAAATAGGTACTTACCTGGGAATACGGTAATAAATCACTGTAAACTCGGTGGGATTTGTTTTAGAGTAAACTTGTATTTTCAAAAGGATTTGCAAGGTAAATATTTTAATATCCACTATGATTTAACACCATCACCACCACCCCATGTTTTGCTATGTTGCCTCATTGTATCAGGATGTTCTTGGAAGGGATGAGTGAAATGTATGTGAAGAGAATATACTCCCAGCAAAATCACTCAGGGTGCAAAGGTCATCCCACAAGCACCCATGTCAGGCAGCAATGATACAGGAAGATGCTGGAAGCAGGTAATCTTTTCAGCAACATCAGCAAAAGCATATTGTGCTAAAGAAAGTAATAGTAAACCACTGTATTTTACCAAGAAAACTATCCTAAGACAATTTGCAATCTATCACATGCAACAAGTAGTACAAGATTAAAGTTTTTTTGTCTTTTACTGCCAACTAAGGGATGTTGAGGTTAAACTAACCAAGCTCTTTAAGGCTTGTAATTTTCTAAACTAGTCTTCCTGGATAGGCTATGCAAAATGTTTGACAATCTAGTGCCAGATGATGGGCCTATCAGTTCAGACATACTTCTGAAGAGCTGATTGTCTTTTGAATTACTAATGCTCTTAGAATGAATGTAGCTCACTAAAAGATGAAATGAATCAATTATCTATTGACATTTTAAACATCAGTGAATTAAAATGGACTGGAATTGGACATGTTCAACCAGAAGATAGCATTGCTTACTATTCAGGACACAAAAACAATAAAGGAATGTCATTGCTTTCATAATCAGAAAACATATAGCAAAGACAACACTTGAATACAATACAGTCAAATTGATTGAACAATACCCATTTAATGTTATAGACAATTCTTGAATATGATGATTTTACAATGATGAATTATGCTCCAACCACTGATGCAGAAGAGATTGAGAGGGGTAATGGTCAAGTTCAATCTGAAATCAACAGAATATACAAGCATGAGGTGGTGTTTGTGGTCTGAAACTGGAATACTAAAGTTGGAAATATCAGAGAACAAAATGTAACTGTAAGGCCTAAGAATATGCAGAAGAATTACTTATCAGATGGTATAAGGATTCCTGCTTTGGGCAGGGAATTGGTCTAGATTTCCAAGATCCACTCCAGCCATATGATTCTATGATTATTAGTTCCTGTCAATTCAATTATTTTTTGTTATTTCTTCCAACAATAAAAACTATGCATGAACATCACCTAACTGATTACACAGAGATAAAATTAACTATGTTATTGATAAAATAAAAGGAGGTGGAAATTCTCAGCTATAAAAGCAAAGACATGGCATGATTGTGGAGCAGAACATAATAAAGAGACTGGCTTTAAGATGGTAAAGAAATGAGACAAGGTTGTATATAGCAACCAATATTAGAAGTGATGGAGATAGTGAAGTGGTAATGACTTCTGCCTTTTAGATTCAACCATTCATAGTAAAGGAACTTTACTGTAATGTGTCTGTGTACAAAGATCAGAATTGTGCAAACAATAGTATTTCCTATGATAATTGGTGGACTTCTGAAAATATAAAAAGATTGTATAAATTTCACAAATGACCAGATTCAAAATATCCTATTTCAGATGCATTATGTGCAGACCCAGCTCTCTGGAGAAAGTTCTAATCTTGGAGAAAGTAGAAGGAAAGAAGACAAAGAGCAGCAAAGTAGTTACAGTGGTGATGGGTATACCATTAGAACACCTGGTGGACCAGGTTGGAACACATATTCCTGGTATATCATTGCCAAAAACTGGCTCATACACCAGTTAAAAACATGATTTTGTCTCTTTTAAAATGCAACACAAAAAGACTGTTACTTTACAATTATTACAGCATCAAAATGAAGACATATCCAACATTATCACCATCATAATTTTCACAATTATGTAATTTGGATCAACTGTACTATGGCGGCTGATTCAAGTTATGTGATGTCATAATACACATCATCCTTTTGTTTCTCCAACACCACCACAAAGACATTCCCATCCTTTATCACAAATAATTATGTGTCTCTGGATTTACTATTTTCTTTGTAATTAGGTCCGACTTTTGTTTGTGATGTTCAAACAAGCCACCATCACACTGTATTCCTTCAAGGAGATAAAATTAAAACCAGCAAAGTATAATAAAAGCATAGCTAATTCAGTATAAGTGTAATGACAATTGGAGCACATATAATGCACTATAATTAACTTGTACTAATCCAATTGTATCTGAAACTCAGAAAGTTTTCATTATATGCTTCTCTGAATTATTCTGCTACCTGAGCATGAATAAACAAGTCTCTTCAAATGAGCCATATAGAGGGACTGAGTTCTAATCCTGATTTAGGCATAAAGAGCAGGTCACTCTCTCTCAGGAAGCAGATGAAGATAAATCACTTCTAAAATATATAAAAATGAGAGATAGAGACTTGGAAGTAATTTGTCTTTGCTTCTTAGGGCTGAGAGTGAGTGACTGGCCCAAAGTCATTCAGCTGTCTTTCAGTGCAGAATGAACTGATCTTTACATTGTGATCATCTACCTCTGGCACCTTCCTGTATCACTGTTGCTCAAAACAGGTGCCTCCATCACAGCTGCCCAGCTAAAGCAATTTGCTACCAGGTAGCAAATCACTTCTAAAATCTCTTGAGATTTTAGATCTCAACTCTAGGAAGCCGACAAAGACAAATCACTTGTAAAATCTCTCTCTCTCTCTCTCTCATCCGAATTTGGAGCCTTTCTGAGTAACATTTTAGGTTGGAAGACGGGATTGACCTACCTGGCACCACTAAATGAACCCTGGCTTAGATAGAGACCAGGTGTCTGGTAGCAAATCACTTCTAAAATATCTCTCACACTTGGTCTCAATATCTAAGCCGGGATTCATTTAGACTGAGGTGCCAGGTAGCTCAATCCCGTCTTCCAACCTAAAATGTTACTCAGAAAGGCTGCAACTCGGATTCCGTGGAGAAGCCCCCCTCCTCCCCGGAACAGGAAAAGCGCAAGAGGAATTTGCTCAAGTACTAGAAACTTTTAAAACTGCGAGGAAACTCCCACCGCTAGAGGGCGAGCGGTCACCTCTGCGCCGTTCTTTCTCCTTTCTGGAAATCGAAACTGAATCGCGGGAAGCGCCCGCCTCCATCCGTCCCTTTCTTTTCATTCCTCAGCCCCTTCAATTAACCCGCACGTGCGTGCCACAACAGCCAATGGCGACCGAGTTTGTTGCGCAGAGCCAATCGGCTGTACCTTAATGTGAAGCAAGCGCGGTGCCGGGTGATTCTTGGCGTTAATGGCTGCTTGCTGTGCTGCTTGCCGTTCGGGGCTGAGATGGAGGACGAAGTCGGTGGGGAATGCTGTGATAGCGGCTTCCCGCGAAGTAGGCCCTACGGGTCTTCGGTTGAGGGGGCCTGGCTGCCTTCGTCTTATGCGGCTGAGTTCGACCACAGGCTTTAATAGCTCTTCTGCCACCACTATAGCGACGACTGTGGATGTTGGAAGCAAGTAAGAATGAAAGACGGGAAGGCTTGCCTCCTTATCAAGGGAAGGGATCTCTTTTTCCTCCCAGGAGGAAAATACGCGCGGGGATAATTAAAAAAAACCAAAACCCTGGAGAATCTTTCCAAAGCATAGTTAAGTTTCGGAGTATCTCAAGTAGTTCTGACCACGTGCAGGTTGACTTTCTCCCTGGGCTGTTTGTGTTTTTGTTTTTCATCGCTTATGCAGAATTACTTCTGGCTGGATTGGAGCACAATATATTTCGTCCTGTCCCTTTGAAATGGCAATAGCACTTAGACGTATATACCGCTTTATAGTGCTTTACAGCCCTCTCTAAGCAGTTTTACAGAGTCAGCATATTGCCCCCAACAGTTTGGGTCCTCATTTTACCCATCTCGGAAGGATGAAAAGCTTAGTCAACCTTTAGCCTGTGAGATTCTATCTGCCAAATTTCAGGCAGCCAGCAGAAGTAGCTTGCAGTACTGCATTCTAACCACTCTGCTACCATGGCTCTTAAATTCCCTGGCATCCAATATTTTCTATAGAATTAGATGTTGGATTGAAGTGAGTGAATTTTAAGATTAACTAACATAAACATGTTTATATTCTTTCTTTTCTAGGAAATTGGAAATATCTTCAGGAAAACTAGCCAGATTTGCTGATGGTTGTGCTGTGGTTAAGGTATTCACTTCACTGTGAAATAATTTTGGTTATACCATTGAGAAGTTTGTGGGCTGGTTTTTCCCCTCAGTTTTTATCCTTAAAAATATAATTGAACTGTGAATAGAACTAGCATGATTAATCTCTTTCCTCCATTTTTTCTATGTTTAAATTAAGTTAGGTGATACAGCAGTGATGGTGACAGCTGTCAGTAAAACAAAAGCTACTCAATCTCAGTTCCTGCCTTTGGTGGTATGTATTTCAATAAATTCTAAAATATTATATGGCAAGCATAATACCGGTACTACAGATAGTCCTTGACTTACAACCACAATTGAGTCCAAAATTTATGTTGCTAAGTGAGAAATTTGTTAAGTTAGTTTTGTCACGTTTTATGACTTTTTACCATGATTGTTAAATGAATCTGGCATCCTCATTGACTGCTTGTCAGAAGGTCCCAAAAGGGGATTACATGATCTCAGGAAACTAAAAATGTCATAAATGCAAACCATTTGTCAAGTATTCAAATCTAAGTCATGTGATCATGGGGATGCTGCAGTGGTCATTAAATGTGAAAAATGGTCATAATTCAGCAATACAGTTGTAACTTCAAATGGTCACTAAACAAACTTGTAAATCGAGGACTACTTGTATAACTTTTGGTCATAATGCAGAACATTTGTCAAAATAGTAAGATTTTTAGATGCTGCATTGAAAAAATTGTTCTGAATAGACCAGATAAACTGGAATGTTTATTCCTGAAGTGTCACCTTGTCTTAAAAATTCAAAACAAAATGTTTCTTACATAGGTTGACTATCGGCAAAAAGCTGCTGCTGTAGGAAGAATACCTACCAATTACTTGAGAAGAGAACTGGGTACTACAGATCATGAAATTCTTACAAGCAGATTAATAGGTATGCAGTATAAACATTAAGTATTATTTGTAAGTCTTTTCCTTTAAAAGACAAATTGTAGAGATAGTTCTGAATTGGTTCATATTCAGTTAATTATATCTCTTGTGAAATGGTTGGCCATATAAATTTGATTAGATAAAGAGTAAGTATATTTGTTAATGTAACATTGAGACACCTATTTAAGAGAGCTATATGTTTTAGAACAAGTGCTTATGGATGAATGGCTAATTATTTTCTACTGTGAGGTTTGGTAGGTAACGGTCAGAACAAACTAATACCGGTACATTTTGCCTGGCATACTAAATATTAGTACATATCCGGTCACTGGATATGTACTAATTTAATAAATTTAATAAATAGTATAATTCAATTACAGTGTCAATTTGAATTTAAAACCACTGATATTTTTCATTTGATAAAAAGTTAGTCATGTACTTTCTCCAGATGGGAGGGAGACTAGCCAGAGGATGAAGAGAAAAAGGCCGGAGGAGAAGGAAGAGGGAACTTTATTTTTCTTTTCCTCTCATGCTCCCTCCTATTCTGCCTTTCCTGTCTTCCATGCTAAAAGCACATGTACTGTTCCTTGGAAGGGAGGTGGAAGAAGTTGGCACTATATAGTAGTAGCAGCCAGATGTTTGGAAAAAGCAACCACCCCCATGCTTCTTTGCTGGGATATAGGGCACTTTTGCAAACTATTCCAGCAAATTCCTGTTGCTCCTAAGTAGGTGCGCATGTGGAGTTTAGCATACTTGATTTTGGCATGGAGAATCAGCAGAGCAGGGATTTTGGCAGGGGGAATCAGCATCAGAGCAGAGAAGCAGCAAGGAGGTAAGGAGCATGGGGTGCGTTAGGAGGTGTGTGAGGCCTAGTCCATGCTTCGCGTGCATCTCTGCTCTGACACTGAAAATCCTGTAAACGGGATTTTCGGTGTCAGAGTAGAGAAACGGAAGTCCTGCACAGACCCTTCCAGGATTTTCTCCACTCCCCTGAGGCACCCTGCACTCCTAACCTGGGTCTCCATGTGCTTAACAACCCATAAGATTGCTTAACAACCATTGCTGTGATTGCAGCCATTGAGCAATGCAGTTGCATGTTTTGTTTTAACAACCACTTTGCTTAATAACCAAGATTCTGGTCCCAATTGTGGTTGTACATCAAGGACTACCTGTACTAATACCAGTAGGTTCTTTATGCTTTTCTGTATCTAATGAATATGTGGAAGCCGTCCAACAGAAGTGATAATGAGCTTTATTCCATATTTTCTTTTTCCTAAAAAGCAATGGAATTCTTGAGCTAGTATCTAGAACAATTCTGTGAATGGGGGAGAATAAGCTGAAATTTAATATGGGCAAAATAGAAGCATTATTCATAGGAAATTAACACCTTTTTCCTTTGGGTTGGTTTTTTTTGGAGGGAGTGAAGTGGATTCTTGGTTAATAGCAGAACTAGGATTTAAATTTGAGGAATTCTTGCGATTATTGCTAGTGCTCATTTTATTTTTGCTATTTTCTTATTACAGAGATAGTACGATGGGTTTTCAGACAGAACCCATCGTTGTAAACCAGCGTATCCAAAGGATTCTGGGAGTTTTAGCCCCCAAAATCTGACTTCTATTTTTATATGGGTGTTTATTTGTTATTTAACAATAGTTTGCACAAAAACAAATGATATGCTATTTTATTAAACGTAATATTGGCTTCTGAAAATTCATTATTCTAAGTTTTATTTTGTTTGTTTATTAAATTTATATGCCACCCAGCTCACCATCTAGTGACTCTAGGCAGCTTACAACTAGATGAAATTGTGAATATAAAACATTGAAATAGTAGAATGATAAATCAGTAATTTCTTCTAATAAACCAATTGAGAAAGCTTTTAAAATCTACCAATAAATAGTTTAAATTTTCAAGCAATATCATTGAATAATTAGTTTTTCTATCAACAAGAAATAGACATCCATCGCCTTATTTTTAAATGAGTTACTGGTAGTCCTTGACTTAAAATCACAGCTGAGCCTAAAATCTGGCTTAGCCATTGACTTGGCTTGTCAGAAGGTTGCAAAAAGTAATCACATGCCAGTTGCCAAGTGTCCAAAATTTGATCACATGGCGATAAGGATGCTGAAATGGTCAAGGTGAAAAATTGTCATAAGTCACTTTTTCAGTGCTGCTGTAAGTTTAAACAGTCATTAAATGAATGGTTGTAAATGGTTGTAAAAATCCACTTGTAGTGGATCATAAAAATAGATGCAACCAACCTATTTCTGGAAAACTTTTGACTAAAATAAGAAAAAAAATATAAAAGCCATATTGTAAGGTTGCTACCTTTATAGATGATGTGAGCATATTTAAATAAATGATTTTTCTGGGTTTTTTATACAACATCTTCAAATATTATATTTTGCAGATCGGTCAATTCGACCACTTTTTCCAGCAGGCTACTATTATGATACACAGGTAGGCTACTTTGGTCACTTCTAATTTTCTGTCTAGTTAATAGTGCAATATTGGGTCTAAGTAGTTACTTAGTAATGTAGAATCCAATTTGTTTTTCTGTTATAGAACTGCTTTTGTTGCTGGAAGTGGCAAGGAACAGTTTCCTTTTCTTCTTTGTGCCCTCTAAAATTTTGGAAATTTAATAGATTGTTAATGCATTCCCAAACCAGCTTCAGTTCAAAAGAGCATTTTTCTTTAATGTGTTTCCTATTTTAGAAAAGCATAGATACTTCAAGGAAATGAAAGAAGAAATAAGCCTTATCATATGAGTGAAAATATGCAGCATTTTATCCTAGTTTGATGTGTTTTGGACAGTATCAACGCTGTTTAGTAAAGCTTGATTTTCCTCTAAGAAAGAGTACTTCTTGAAATTATCCGCTCATTTCTCCATCTTTGCTGAATGTTCTGCCATGCTTCTAGTTGCTTTAATGTTTTTACAATGTATGTAATATTTCTGCATATCATTTGGGTTGTCAGCTAATACAATAGTTGTATTTATGTTCTCAGACAATATGTCTCTAACTCAGCTATTGAAATTTAGTATTCAATATTGTTAACTAAAAATGTATTACTTGTTTTTCTTGTGTTAGATCATTTGTAATCTTTTAGCTGTAGATGATACCTACAGTCCTGAGGTGCAGGCAATTAATGCAGGTAATGAATTTTTAAAAAAATATTCCCTCTAGAATAGATATAGATACCATAAGCAGTTTCAAATAATAAATCTTACTGTTTTTAGCTTCCGCAGCTCTTGCATTATCAGACATTCCATGGAATGGACCTATTGGTGAGTACAGATGATAATTTAAGCTATTATTTAGTTTTTTTAAATATACCACTTTTTTTTTTAATTAAATTTTGGGAGTCACAGTCAAAGTTCATGACTGCTTCCAGTCCTAGCATTTGAGATTGTGTTTCCCCATTCTAAATTATCATAATCTGATTGTAAACAAGTGCCAGAGATGCACCAGGGAAGTAGCTTTTCTCATACATTTTATTCACTGTTGTTCTAATATCCTCTCAAGTTTAAGCAAGGACACATTTTCCCTTATTTCCTTTCCTTCCTTTGCTGAATTGGACACAAGCATTCTGTGGGGATTGTCTTTGTGGTGTAGCTTTTAAAATATTTGCTCAGTAAAGCAAATTCTTTTAAACAGCAAATTTGATAAGTAGTACATTATTATCTAAGCTGTATTTTTGTGGTTCAAAAACATTGAAAAGGCTCACAAATAATTGATTTTATTGTTTGATTTGCATTTGATTTGCATAACTGATGAAATATCTTAATTTATGGATTACCTTCTTAGGAGCTGTAAGAGTTGGAATGATTGATGGAGAAGTTGTTATTAATCCCACTCGAAAAGAAATGTCTTCTAGTACTTTAAATTTAGTGATTTCTGGAGCCCCTCGGAGCCATATTGGTAAGTAGTTCAGAAATGCATATAGAGGTAGTTCCTGACTTGAAACTGGTTGTTTAATGAATATTTGGACTTATGAGAGCCTCAAAAATATTTTATGGCCTCTAAAGCACTTCTAGATGTCATAAAATCTCTTTTCCCCTGCCCCAGCCACATAACTACATTTTGGTACTTGGCAACTGGCTTATATTCGCAATCTTTACAACCACATGCGATGGCGCAGAGGTTAGAGTGCAGTATTTGCAGGCTACTTCTGCTTACAGCCAGCTGCCTGCAATTTGGCAGATCGCATCTCACCAGGCTCAAGGTTGACTCAGCCTTCCATCCTTCCGAGGTGGGTAAAATGAGGACCCAAATTGTGGGGGCAATATGCTGATTCTGTAAAACTGCTTAGAGGGGGCTGTAAAGCACTATAAAGCGGTATATAAGTGTAAGTGCTATTGCTATTGTTATTAACAATTACATGGTTTGGACATACAACCATATGATTTGTTTAGTGTCCACCATAAAAAGAGTCATAAAATCAGGTCCAGCAATATACATATCGATTTATAACTGTCATAACTTATAACTGAAATTCTGGTCCCAATTGTGGTAAGTTGAGGACTACCTAGCTTTGATTTTAAAAAGACTGAACAATTTTACTTCTACATGGAAACCACTTTTGGACTTTTGACAAAAACTGAAAGAAATTAAATATGAGATTATAAAAATAATGTATATTTTGAATTGTGAAGAATAGAGGTATGATGTGTACTACAATTTGCACCATCTGAAATTTCTGGATGCTCTTCAATGGCAGCCCCATGTGTAACAATAATGTGGGAGGCAACTAGGACATGAGTGACTTGAGTGTAGGGTTTCCCAATCCAGGAATGGGCACAGCTGGTGCACAACCCAAAGTTGTACAAAGGCCCTCTTGCTAGGACAGTAACCTGTTCTTGAGCAGTACTTATGAGTCCAGAAAGTCATGATCCCCCAGATTTTACATTGGCTCTGTATAGATAGTGCAGCCCTATCAATGATAAATTGCCAGATCCTGTGGTCCCAAAGTCGTTGCCAGATTCAATTCAAAAATGATGTAGCTCAGCCAAAATTCAGTTCTTTATTTGCTCATAACATATAGACAGAATCTTGCCAGAATAAATCTATACTACCTGAGGAAATAATTAGGGATGCTAGGGAGTGACTGTCCTAAATCTCTTTCTCTAATCCAGCTCTGGGCTGTATTGCCTCTTGTCTCACCCCTCTCCTGTGCTTGCTCTGTCCTGGAAAACTCTTATTGCACTGTAGTCTATCACACCTCCTTCCTCTTTGTAGACCAGTGGTTCCCAACCAGGGTTCGATCGAACCCCAGGGGTTCGGTGAGACAGTCCCAGGGGTTCGGTGGAGGA
>JAOYMU010000252.1:91462804-91475316 GCA_025802295.1 Psammodynastes pulverulentus | reverse complement strand
TAATTTGCAAACTTATGGTTGGAGCAGGAAGGATGAGAAAGAGGGACATTTGGGAAACGTTATAGTGGGAAGAAGGAAATAGTGACTTTTTTTTTTTTGCTACTATCTTCCTCAGTTCCAAAGTATATTTCACCCGCACCTGTTTGGCAAGATTATACTGATTTTGTGCTTACAACAGTAGCATAGCCACCATAAATGTGGAGATGGGCAGGTCTGATATGCTAGAAAAAAATGAGATTAATTCTTTTTTTTCATATTTACCTAATTAAGATATGTTAATTAAAAGTAATCATATGCCTTCAATCATGTGCCATCATAGACTTTGTGATTATTTGAACTGTGCATAATACTTCTTTCTCTAAATCTTGGCATAGTCTTTACATGTTAAACTCCCAATACAGGTTAAATTTACTACTAGAACTATCAAGGCATTTAATACAAATTACTGTTATTTCTAGATATTCTGTACTTTTGAGACAAGGTAAATCAATTCTGAGTATACTTAAGATTAACAAAATAACTGTTGAATCTGCATTTGCCTTTGAAATTACAGGCCTTAAGAAACTGCTGTATCCATGTCCACATTTTTTTCTGAATTATTTTGTACAGTTCCCAGATGACAGGGCACTTGTACCATGTTTGAATGCTGTGTTCCAAAAAGAGGAAATTTAAAGTATTTGAGTTCTTAAATTCTTTACAGTAAAGCTATTGGCTGAATTGGTTAAGAGCCTTGCTGCATCTTTTTTGCTTGCTTCAGTATTCTTATTTTAAGGTCCCTTAACCAAGAATTATATAAATCTGAACTGAATATTCAAAATACCCTTAAATTATATAATTTGCTCATTGAGTCATTTCACCCAACTCATGGCACTTCCAATAATTGCTGTAATTTTCTATTAGTTTGTTGAGTGGTATGTGGAAATTACAGATCAGTACAAGAAAAGAGAACAGCTTTGAGGGGAAAAAAATGGATTAACAGTTCAGTTAGGCTCCTTTGGCTTTCAACCCTATCACTTTTCCTGGATTCCAATTTGAATTTGGGAACAAATGAGACTTACAAGAAGAGAACCTATTTTAGAGCGAAAAGACAATGTGGTACGAAGTATGAAGACCTTTCCATCTTTTCCCCTCAATTTCTGAAGCATGCAATTTTAGGGTTAGGGAAGCTACAATAGCAATTCTTACCTATCTGTTTAAAATAGTGATGAGGCATAAAATAGGCATTTAGTTCAAGCTTATTCAAAAATCAGAATGGATCTCCTTATAACCACATCACCGTTGACTAGTTCCATCATTTTATATGTGCCACACAAAGTCTGAAGCAAGGAGGTTACTTTACATTCTTAAACATTTCAGGCAGTTTTGAACTCTGCTTTCTCTTGCCATTCTAGTTATTTAACAAGGGATAGTAATAGATACTGATAATGATACGAATTTCAGTAGTGGCTATTTGAAAATAATTTTAAAATAACTACAATACTTGTACCATTTCACAGTAAGCTGATCTTCATGATTGGGAGAATTACTTATGGTTAATTACAATATTATTCGCATGCAATGTTATTTTGCATCAGATGAGACTGAAAAGAAACAATATTTGTAAAGCTGTGATATAGTCAAAATAAAACATAAAAATGTATAACTTTAGTGACATGCAAAATGAAGTAATTGCAGAAAAATCTTATTTTACATTCTAAGTCTTAAAATAGTTTTGTGTTAAAATTATACAATATAATATTCTACAGGAAGATGAAAAGTTTTTGTCTGAAGTTTTTGCACAGCTAACTGATGAAGCTACTGATGATGACAAAAGACGTGAACTGGTAAGTTCATTTGTAGATTTACTAATTCTGAAATTCTTCTGATTGTTCATAGTTCCTCCATGTGTGTGGAAAGATTATACTTATGACTGTTTTATTTTTTATTTATTTATTACATTTTAAAACTGCCCATCTCTCTGTGTGTGAATGCCTATGTCATGACATGGCTCCCAGGACTTCAGTTCTACTTTGGTTTGGTTTGATTGTTTTAGGACTGATTTACAAAAATGTGAGGTCGACAAATAGGTAGTTCTGTAGCTTTGTCAGGATTTTTTAATTCAAAATATTGGAATAAGTAGGCCCCTGTGATTCATAACACATTAAAAGCATAAGAAACTTTTACTGAATAAGGTAAGTATTCATTCAATAGTTTCAGATACCAATTGGATCTAAAAACAGTATTCTGATGTGTTTTGTGTTAGAAATAATGAAAAAAGAGGCAATAACATTTCACTAAATTAGTACTTTTACCTATATTTCCTAAAAAAATGTATACTCTTTTTTGCTGAGTATGGTGCAGTACAATACAGGTTCTGTGCTCATTTAAACTATCAGAGATGTACTTTTTTCCTTATATAAATCTTTTCTTTTACTTGGTGCAGGTTAATTTTTTCAAAGAGTTCTGTGCATTTTCTCAGACATTACAGCCTCAAAACAGAGACACCTTTTTCAAAACATTGGCAAAATTAGGAATTCTTCCTGCTCTTGAAATAGTAATGGTAAGTTGAATTCCAGGCAAGGCATATTGTACGTTTGCTTATAAGGATATCACTCTCCAGTGCGTACTTATCATTTGAAATAGGTACGGTTCAGAGTTACTTTGCATATTTGCATATTATATACCCTGCATATTCTGCATAAATGTTGGGGTAGGATGAGAGGGATGAAAAATCTAATGATGTTGAAAGGTTAATTTTGGTGCTTGCTAAAAGTTTATGGTTTTAATATATGTACTGTATTACGCTGATTTTTATTGATGCTTTAATTTTATTTATTGAATTTATTTTCCACCCATCCCATAGCAAACGATTCTGGGCGTTGTTGTTTGGAAGCCTCTGAGAGTTTAAGATAGATGGCTATATAATGTCATGCATGCAAATAGAAGTCAGTGATGCTAGGAATGGTTAGTGGAACAAGAAGAAGAGGCAAGCAAAGAATATACTGGCTTGATAACATCAAAACTGATAAAAAGATGAACATCCAACAATTAAAAAAGTTGTGCTTGACAGGGTAGCATGGAGAGCACTTGCCTATAAAGTCCCCAGGAGGTAGACATGACTGAATTGTTAAAAAGCTGTTTCTAACAGGGCCATTTCTATGGCTCTCTACAAATATATAATAAATTATATATGATAAATATTTTCTTTGTATAGTAAATAAATTATTTTCAGTAATAATTATAAATTGAATAGCAAAACAAGCTCAACTTTATGCTGAATAAGGAATTTCAGGTGAGTTGAGCCAAGTTATAACCGCTAGTTTTATGGAAGACCTTAGATTCAAGGTGACGTGGCATATATTTATATAGGTTTTATATCAGGGATGCAGGACCCCCATACTGTAGAGCCAATCTGATTTCCTGGCAGTATCTTGAATTAGTTCCTCCCCTTCCCACTATTTAAGGTTTCATTTCACTAGAATTTTTCTATTAAGTTAATGCTCTGTCAGAAATGCTCCATTTTAACTAAGTGATCTGATTTTGATTTCAGGGTATGGATGATTTACAAGTTAGATCTGCTGCTACAGACATATTTTCTTATCTGGTAGAATTCAGTCCATCTATGGTTCGGGAATTTGTAATGCAAGAAGCACAGCAGAGTGATGACGTAAGAACCATGCAGCTTTCTTACAAATACATATTATACCCATAAGTAAAGATAGTGGCCATGTCTAGAATAAAAGTTCTTGTTCTATCAAAACAAAGCCTTTATTCCCTATGTAATCTTGTTCTTCCAACTCCTAAAAACATAGATTTGTTGTCTCAACAATACATTTAAAGAAGCACTTAATAGTTGCGCTTGACTAGCTAATTAATAATGCCTCAAACAATATTGCCTGATTGTAAGGTTGGTGCCCAATTGCTTGCTCTTAACATAGCAGCCATTCTTCTTCACTTTTGCCCCCTAAGTTTATCAGCCACTTTCTGTCTTTTTGGGATTCTACTTCGGGAAATCAGATGCAAAATATGGATTAGAGGGCTTAATAGTTAATTTCACCTCTTTGATTTACTAATATGAAGGCATGAAATGGAAATGTTGAGCCTATTAAATAGTTGTATTGTATATAAATTTAGAATGCATTTGGCCATGTTTTTGTTATTATACTTTTTAAGTGTTTTATCTGTATTTTAATGGTTTGTTTTAATTACCGTATTTTTTGGAGTATAAGACGCACTGTTTCCACCCCCAAGAGTGGATGGAAATGTCTTTGCGTCTTATACAGGGAATATTGCCAAATCCCCGTCCACTCTTTGGCCTCTGCCTCCTAGCAATTTGCCTCCTTGCAGCAAACACCAAACAGCCTGTTTCAGCTTCAGCACAGCTTGATTAGCACCATAGGATTGGCCTCCTGACAATCAGCTGTTTCAGGCTGCAGAGATTGCCATCACCTATTCCTCCCTCCGTGCACCCCATTTTCGGCCTCCACATCCCATTTTCAGCTTTCATGCGCCCCGTTTTCAGCTTCCGCGCACCCCGTTTTCAGTCCACTCCGATCCCCGCCACCCGTAGTTGCCAGGCTTCCTTGCCAATTCAAATTGTTGATTATTACCAATTACAGTTTCAATCATATTTGTAATTACAATTGTATGGAACTGAATCAAACCAAACATGATTCTATTCATCCTGTATAGTCCAAAAAGAGGATGTCCTCTGGATCCTGTCCCTACAAAAATATGAGGAGTATGAGCCACAAGTCTGACTTCTCTGTGAATATCTCTGTGTTATGGAAAATGCAACCTCCAGTAGTCACGTAGCACCATATTTTGGGTGCTCAGTAGTCAACTTTCATTTATGGCTGTTTGCGGGATCCCACAGTCATGATTATGATTTACAACATTTTACTGGAAACTGGTGTTTATTTCCAGTTTCTTGCAAAAGAAAATGACCTACAGTAAATGATGGGTTTGCTTAACAACCACTGTGTTCACAATAACTACACAAAAAAAGATTATAAAAATTGAGCACAGTCACATAATAGCCCACATAACGATTGTCCCAATTTACAACTATAATTGTAGACTCAATTACAGTCATAAGTCAAGGACTATTTGTAGGTATCTAGGGAAACAAATAGGCTCAAGAGAGTAAACTTCATCAGCATATAGTGTTCATTTCACTACAAGGATATTTTAACACAAAATTTCCCCCCAAACTCCCTGTAATAAATAGATATCAAATTTTTATCTTTAGGCAGAATATTGGTGCAAAATATTTGAGAGCCATGAAGTTTTAATATAGTTGTTGATTTTTTGAAAGCAAGACATAACTTGTTTTTGGTTTGTTACAGGATATCCTCCTCATAAATGTAGTCATTGAGCAAATGATTTGTGACACTGATCCTGAACTTGGGGGTGCTGTTCAATTAATGGGCCTCTTGCGTACTCTAATTGATCCTGAGAACATGTTGGCCACAGCTAATGTAAGAAAATGGAAAGGGGTAAAGAAACTTTACTGTCTAAAAAACCACATTTAATAAAAACTTTAAAAGCATACTTGTTAACTTTTGAAAAACTGCTTAGAACATTTTACATTTTGAGCAAATATTCTTTGAAATGTTTTTTCTCTGTAGCTTTATTTTTCAAAATGGTCCACATAGCTGCCAATCTATATTATTGCCAGTATGCAGCGATTTCAGAAGTTTGATTCTTATGTTTTTGTTGTTAGTTGCAAAGTCGTGTCCGACTACAGACCAGTTATTTCTTTGATTATAAGTCATGTTTGGGTGATGCAACTCTTTCACAATAATGTCTCCTGTCCGTGAGCCAAAAAAATAGGAAGTTATATCAGTGAGCACGGATTTTGTCATTGCCTACAGACCAGGGTGCTACATAATCTGGTCTGTAAATATTTTTAAATATGTGCAGTGTTTACAGTAGAAATAGTTTGGGATTTTAATGTAAAAGGCCCCAATTCTACTCATTTCAGCAGTCCTTTGAGCAAGCTAAACTGTGAGGTATAATTGGATAAAAGGTGAAATCGAAATAAGAATTTGAAGGTGGATTTCTCCAGATCTAATCCAAAATTTGAATTACAACATGACATTTACCATCTCTATATAGTAATCCATTGAAAAGCTAAGGAATAAATAAGTAAATTTTTAACAGAGTTTCGCTGATATTTATTTTTACACAAGTTGACAACCAGTTATGTAGCAAGGCTTCTTCTTTTATTTCTATTCTGTACATCACATATGCCCTCAAATTTACATCAAGGATTTCCTAAAGTTATGGAAGCGGGGTGTATAGCAAATCAGTTTTACAGTAATATTGGCAGTTTAATTTGTGAATTTCTGCCATTATTATGGTTTGTCACGTAGTCAGCCAGATGTTTAGATAGGATTTGATATTTTTATCTACCTTCAAGGACCTGGAATAGGCTGATGTTGTTCAGTGATGTTAAATATATCATCACAGCATGTAAGCTGTTCCAAGTAAAGTTACAATTGACTAATGGTGATTTTGTCAATGTCGATGATATTCAAGGGTGCTCCAGATTTCACCCAAGGTGCCTATCATTTTTGCTTTCTTTTGCCATAAACAGTCTATTTCTATTAGCAGGTCTTTGTACAGGTAGTCCTTGACTTACACAATTGAGCCCAAAAGTTCTGTTGCTAAGTGAGATATTCGTAAAGTGAGTTTTGCCTCATTTACAGCCTTTCTTGCCACAGTTGTTAAGTGAATCACTGCAGTTGTTAAATTAGTAATAGGATGTTAAGCGAATCTGGATTCCCCATTGATTTTGCTTGTCAGAAGATTACGAAAGGTGATTAAATGACCCTGCGTCATTGCAACTCTCATAAATATGCATCAGTTGTCAAGCGTCTGAATTTTGATCATACAATCATGGGGATGCTGCAGTGGTCATAAGTGTGAAAAATGGACATAAGTCATTTTTTTCAATGCTGTTGTAACTTTGAATGGTCACTAAATGAACAATTGTAAGTCAAGGACTACCTGTATTTTATGATTTTCTCCAGTTCTTCTATTCTGCTGTCTCCAGGTACTGCCATGTCCAGACTTTTTTATCTTGTCAATAGTCTGGCGTATTAAGTGTCAGATGCTTGTGTGTTTGAATTCTAAACTGGAGCACATTAATTTCTTCATTTTCTAACACCAAAATGATTGATATTAAACATAGCGAAAATGCTATTTAGATTGATATTAGACATTGAGAAAAATGACTGATTCTGTTTGTGAACTTAATAACTTAAATATTTTTATATTTGGTTAATATATTTCATATTTATGTTTCAGAAAACCGAGAAAAGTGAATTTCTAAATTTTTTCTACAATCATTGCATGCATGTCCTCACGGCTCCACTTCTGGCAAATACATCAGAAGATAAAACTGACAAAGGTAAAATTATTTCTTGCTCTCCTTTGTTATTCTTGCTAAAGTTAGTAACAGAATCATATATTATGCGCTTTGAATTAGATGAAACATGTATCAAAACCAACTGACAGAGAGAAACCTACAGTCCATTAGCCAGAAGGCTTTAGGACCTTAACATCCAGCCTGTCAAGATTTTTCCCTCAGAGCTTTTAATTCCTGTTTCAATTGTCCATATGAAGGAAGATAAAGCAATTATTTTTCTTTTCTTTTTATAACAATGTTATTAGAGATTACAATTTAGAATAATAAAACTAATACAAACTAAAAAATAGAAGAATAAAAAGGAGAGAAAAGGAAAAAAGATAGAAAAAGTAAAAATATAGTTGAAAAAAGAAATATATAGAGAAGTGACTTCCCCTTATTACAACTATAAACAAATTTAATATCACCTTCTCTTAAAATACAAGTGAACTCTTCTTCCCATCTCTTATCCATAAACCCATTAAAATTTATCATTTCAGTTGTGATGTCAGCATAAATCTATTAAGGGATATCAAATATAACAACGTATCTGTTTTAAGCTTGATTAAATAAACCAGCTTTATATTTCTTTATTTGTAAGAATCTTGATCTTTACTCCATTCAAATCAGGTCCTGTAACTTCATTTATTTTCATTTGTTACAGATAAAATACAGATAATTTTCCTGTATTTCTCTCTTCTCGCAAAATTCTTTAAAGCTTACAAGCCTCTTTTGTAAATCCAATACAGGAAAATTATCAAATTATGGTTATGATTGTTTTAGTCCAGGCTGCCTGTAAGGTTGTATGTTTCTAACTTTTTTTTATTGTTTTGCATTTGTATTTTTAAGCTGCCCAGAAGTCTATGGGAGTAGCAGCTATGATAAATTTTAACAATAACAACAACAAATAAAAGGGTTTTTTTAATTCAGTAACTGCCAGGTGTGAAAGACCAGGACCATACACGAAGTTCCAATTAAACAGATTTATTGCTCATGCCTATGCACAGGAATATTCTCAACTAATGGATTAGACCTGCTAGAACAGCGGTTCTCAACCTGGGGTCACGACCCCTTTGGGGGGGTCGATCGGCCCTTTCTCAGGGGTCGCCAGGCATCCCGCGCGTTCCCCATTTTGGCGCCACACGTGCCGTATCCCGCCCCCGCCCCTCGCCATTGGCCGCCGACACTCTCGCTCTCCATTGGGGGAGAGCGGGAGGAAGCTGCGCAAGCCAGCAAGTATGACATAACAGCAAAAATGATTGGGGGTCACCACAAGATGAGGAACTGTATTAAGGGGTCGAGGCATTCGAAAGGTTGAGAACCACTGCTGTAAACGTATTTGGTATCATGAATGAATCAATGTATTTTTTTATACTCCCAAGTATGAACAAGATGTTCATTTTCAGACCAAGATATCTGACTCACATAATTTTCCTTGGAAGATGGTTCATGCTCTGCATTGAAGGATGTTTCATGTTTTAACTTGTCCCCTGCTCATTCCATGTTTTTATTATCTAATTTACATTAAAATATACAGATAGTCCTTGATCAACATTCAGTCATTCAGTGACCATTTGAAGTTATGATGGCACTAAACAAATGGTGATTACAACTAGTCTTTAGAGCTCCAAGCATTCCAGGGCCTCCACAGTCACATGATTGTGATCTGGATGCTTGGAAACTGGTTTGTGCTTGTGACTGATTGCAGCACCCCGCGATCATGTGATTGTCATTTGCAATCTTTCCTGCCAGGATCCCTAGAGAGTTAATGGGGAAGCCAGCAGAGAAGGTCATCGATTGCTGGGCTGGAGTATATGCCTCCCCCCTGTGCACTTTCCCCCATCCCCTCCGCACTCAGACTGCAACCGATAGACCCTGCTGATTCTTATACACCCTCCTCGACCTGATTTTTTGTGCTGTCTTCAGATTCCTCATTTAAGGGAAGGATGTTTGGGGGACAGTCACCTTAGAGCTCTAGAGACCCCTGGAGGGAAGGTTATTGGACCAGTGGTGGTACTCTCCCAGTTCGCCCCTAATTGGGCGAGCTGGTAGCACTGGTGAGAGATAGCTCCAACGATCGGTGTTTGGATGGTTTGTGGGCCCTCCCACCTGCCCATGCTCTTTCCTGAGCTTTATCCACTCAGCTAATTGGTGCGGCAGAACGGATTGCCACGCTAAAGCAGCTGAGAGGCACTTTAGCTGGGGTTTGTCCGAGCTACGCACTGTAGCGGTAGCAGCACCGGTAGGAAACCACTACTGTATTGGACTCATTTCAATCTGGGTTCAGACAAGGATATAGTATTGGGAGAGTTTTGACTGTGACCCGCATGGGGATGGGGCAAGCATCCATCCTAACTCTCTTTGACTTTTCAATGGCTTCTGATACTATCAATCCATGGTATTCTTCTGGACTGGCTCTAGGAATTAAAAGTGGGACATATAGTATTACAATAATGATTTCTTCCTTCAGATTCAGCTCCTGTCGGTGTTAGTGGGAGGGGAGGAGTCTAGCCCTAGATTCCTGCTATGGTAGCATATCTCAAGGCTTTACTTCCCACGTCTGCATGAAACCATTATAGCATTTAAGTGCTAGTTATATGAGGTGCCAACAAAGAACAGTTACAGAAGTAATATATTACTTCAGGCACAGTATCTGCTGTGAGCAGAATTATTGTACCGTTTCTAAAGTGGCACCAAACCAGGGAAACTTAATTTACAGGAAGAGTTTGCAATTGATATCATGAAAATAGACCGGTTTTAAGTGTTTTGGTATATAAACATTCTTGCCAATGGAGGGCAATATTGTCCTGATTTTTTCCAATATCAAAGGATTCTCTCCAAGCTTGAGAAGTAAATTACCAGTGTTTATTTCAGTACTATTTTTGTCAAAAATGCTCTCCTATAACATCTGTGCTGTTACTATATACTCATTGGAACAATGCAATTGCTCTAATTCACATTACAACACTGAGTGGTTATTTGTAGGGTTAAGTTTTGTGTGGGTGTGCACACGCAACTTTATTTGCTTAAATGCTAAGAATGTTTGAAATGTTTAGAATGTACCTGTTCCTTTTTGTTGTTTGAAAAAGGTGTGGCTGTATTACTAAAAAGTGCCTTACTTAGCATTTGCAGGCATGGGGGGGATAAGACTCCTAAATGTAAAAAGCCAGAACGGGAGGGAGTGAGGCTGTAGATCACCTTTTTCTTACAAATTCTTATAATTGCATTTGCATGGACCCACAAACATACCTACTCACCGTCCAACTGGCCAGCGGAAAATCAAAATAACAAATTTTCAAATAGTTCTCTTTTTTTACATGTTCATCACCCTTCAGATTATTTGGTTGTGATGGGGAGATGCAACGACAGTGTCTCGACTAGGGGGATATTGAGGATCTGGGAGGCAAACGAAAAACACCTGAGCCACAGTCCCAAAGGAAATGCTACAAAGGCATATTTACAGTGTTTCTTTGGGCTTCTTCTCAAAGTTATTAATCACTTCAGCTCAGCTCGGCTTATGAAGAGTTCTGAAAATGTCATAGTACTGTACAGAGATGAGCCCAGCCCCTGTGTTCAATTTTTGCATATGGATGGAGCCTTGTTGATAAGTATTTTGCTTGTTGCTTTCTGGACAACATTTTTGGAAATGATTGGCCATTGCTTTCTCCCTAAGGGCTGAGAGAGAGTGTCTGGCTTCAAAGCCACCCAACTGGCTTTGTGTGTAAGGCAGGACTAGAACTCACCATTTTTAGTTTGTAGCCTACTAAATTGACTCTTGTTGATGTAGCTTTTATTAAATGTGACTTTCTTATAATGAAGAAAAGGGGTATTAGATGGCTTTTTCAGAAACTTTTGAATTGGTCTAGCTCTCATTTGCTATTAACAATATTTGGTGGGGTGGTAATCTATCTTCAGTTTAACGGTGAGACCAAAAGTTTATTTAATCTCTGACACAGTGAAGAGTTGAGTTCTGCCAAACCAGTTTTTATAAAAAGCTTTCTGTTGTAAATATAATCTGCATGTTATCAAGGCAGAGCACATGTTCTCAGGCAAAACGTAATACTTTTCAGATTTTGTCTGGCTCGCTTCTGATTTCTTTAAAACTAAGGATCTTTGTCATGGGTAACGACTGTAAGATGGACAAAAAGTTCTTGCTTTTGGCCTATTACATGTTTTCATGATGTTCATGAAATAGTCTCAGAGCCAATAAACACCCACCTGCCAAATGCAATAGAGTATCATCTTGAGAGCAAGTTATTTGCTTATTAGACTTTTACTTGATAGACTGTAGGGTTGTTATGGGATTGTCTCTTTCTGTATCTGTCTCAGGTTTGGAAGAGCTATCTTCCCTGATTCTCCTCACTGCATCACACAGCAAGCGCCAGACTTTATCCAGATATGGCAAAAAAATACGCCTATCTGGAAATTTAACTTTGCATCCAGTTAACAGCTAATTGCAGAAGCTTCATAGAGTCAGGAAGATGAGAAAATCTGCTTTATTGCAGGCAAGAAGTCATTTATGCAGAACATCTGCCTATTGCAGAGCACAAGAATCAAAGTACAAAGTGGTTATAAGATGTGTGTGTATATGTATGTAAGTGTGTGTGTGTGTGTGTGTTTACAATCAATCAAACCAATCAAAAGTTACAAACAGCATAAAAGCCATATTAAAGCTATAGAAATTAAACACATTAAAAACAAAAACCTGGCATCAAAGTCAAACTTCTGATGTACAGTCACTTCATTTTATCCCAGCGCTTGGGAGTAAAAGCCTTCAGGGGATGAGCGTTCCATAGGGCAAAGGCTGCCGCAAAAACAGCACATTTCCTAGGTCCCATATGTTGGCAATGTTTAGGGGAAGAAACTAGGAGCACGGACACCCCATTTGATCTGATAGGATGGATAGATGTTCTTAGAGAAGGTGGTCCCACAGATAACCTGAGCCAGATAAGGTTTTAATGGTGATGAGTAGCACTTTGAATTGCACTCGGAAAGAAACTGGGAGCCAGTGCATGGACAAACACGTGTGTGTGTGTGTGTGTGTGTGTGTGTGTGCGCACGCACACACGCGCGCGCATGCTGCTGTATTCTGGCCCAGTTGATGTTTCAGTTAATCTTC
>JAOYMU010000252.1:91364490-91375635 GCA_025802295.1 Psammodynastes pulverulentus | reverse complement strand
CCCCACAGAGAAGGCCCTATTCCTTGGGGTCACCAAACGGCACATAGATGCCGTTGGGACCCTCATCAGCCCTTCCCGGTGGGAGCGAACCGGTCGGTGGGAGGTCATTGGCAGAACGCGGTCCTGTAGATACCTTGGTCCTATCCCATGGGTCGCTTTAAAGGTCATAACCAGAATCTTAAACCAGAATCCTGTTATTATAGCAGTTGATTTATGGAAATCACAGATTATATATCAATAAAACTGTAACTGGATGTCAAATTCTCAGAAAGCCAAGTTGATTCTTTCTAAGAAATTAAATGTAGGAAATTGTACATTACTTGAATTCCTAGTATGAAACCCACCAGATTTTCTTGGTTTGTGTGTATCTTGAAATATTAAATATGTTAGATCAAGTCTGAAGTTGGAGTTTATTATAAAGAGGTATTAAGTAGCAGTGCTTCAGTCTTATTTGATTAGAAGGTATCACCAGGAATAGTCTAGTCTGTGTATTGTTAAACTGGAACAAGAAAGAATGATGGTTAGAAGCTTAAATGATAGAATTAACAGTGGTCAATTTAACTTGAGGAAAGATGAAAGAAGCTAGATAAGTTTTCACCTGAAGAAAAGATTGAAAGAGGTGAATTAACAATATTTTATTTATTTTAAAGTTCTGTGAACAAGGATGTTAGTTGAAACAATTTCTTAAAAGGGTTAAATTTTAAACAAAGCATATCTGCCTTGGCCATTATAAATCTCATTCAAAACTAATGAAAATCCAGTTTCTATGGTAACTTTAGTGATTTCACACAAATAAGCAATTATATAATTGAAAGTGAATTCCATTGAATTCAATAGTACAGCAATTCTATAAGGCAGTGATGGCTAACCTTTTTCTCGTGATGTGCTGAAAGCGTGTGTGCCGGCACCCACAATGCAATGCGCTCAGAACACAACCCTGCGTCCCGCCCCTGTATGCGTGTGCAACCTTCCCCATCCCCACGCATGTGCGCATGACCCCCTGCCTTCTTCAGAGGGTCTCTGGAGCCTGTGGGAGGCCATTTTTGCCCTCCCAGAGGCTCGAGGGGAAACCTCTGGAATTTGGGGAGGGCGAAAAACGGGCCTCCCGGAAGTCCAGAAACTAGCCTGTTTCCGGCTTCCGGAGAGCCTCTGGAACCCAGAGGAGGCCTCCCTCGGGCTCCAGAGGCCCTCCAAAAGCAAGAAATGGGCCCGTTTCCAGACTAAGGTACTTCCGAGAGGCCTGTTTTTTGCCCTCCTCAGGCTCCAGAGGCTTCCCTTGAGCTTGGGGAGGGTGAAAAACGGGCCTGAAATGGGCTGAAAATCAGCTGGCCAGCAGGAGGCACACATGCATGCACAGTGTGTGACGGCTTGCGTGCCCACAGAGGGCTCTACATCATGCCACCTGTGGCCACACATGCCATAGGTTCGCCATCACGGCTATAAGGCAACAAATCAATTTAGGAATTACATTTTCCGGTCATGAATATGGTCCTGTTTTGAAATTCAGTTAGCTAAGATCAACATAAGCCTATATAATTCTATTATATAAATTAAAAAATACATTAAAAGAAGAAAGATTGAAAGAATTAGGCAATGTGACAACCTTTACAATCTCTAGAGGAAAAAAACCCAATTTGATCTAGGGGTTAAGGCACCAGGCTGGAAACCAGGAGACTGAATTCTAGCCCTGTCTGAGGCATAAAAACTGGCTGGGTGACTGAGCTTCTCTCTCTCAGCCAACCAATTTCAAAGGATTGTTGTGATAGGGAAAATAGGAAGAGGAAGGATTAAAGTATGTTACCACTTTAAGCTATTTATAAAAAACAGTAATGCCAGGATAAAAATAAATAAATAGATTAATGATGTTCGTGCTAGTTGTGGCTGCATGGAAGATCAGAAAATATAGTGCAAAGACAACACTTTATTTCTTCTTTAATTTATGATACGTGTGTGTTCATTAGATTAAACAAGAATAATTTTATCCCATATTGGGATATGTCCTTTCTGTTTTTGCACAGAGGTAAGGACGATAACATGCCAGGAATAAACTCTTTGAAGAAAATCTGAAAATAAAAATGTGTATATTTTAGGTAGTATGTTAAAAATTCAGCATATTCCAAACAGAAATAGAGCACTCTATAATAATTGAAAATATTAATTATTAAAAATAATTATCCAGTGCTAACTGTTTGCATTTTAATGTCTATAGGATTAAGATATGACTTCAAATGCATAGGCTATTTTTCCCTGGCAAAGTGAGTTGGAAGAGAAATTAGAGAAATCACTAGTAGATGAGAGTTAATTTCTAATTAGAGAAAAGGCAAGGAAAAATATAATTTTAGAAAGATAAGAGAAATGATAACCTTCAAAGGTGAATTTTTCTAAGAATATAGTGTATTGCAGAATATTTCTAAAAATTGATTTAAATGCATGTGATTTGTTCATTAAAACAAGCTTGAACTCAAATCTTTTTTCACATTTAGTTACACTTAATTAGTACAAATTTAGCAATCTAATTATTTAATACAATAGTTTTACATCAATGTTATTTATTCTTTGTAGGTAACCCATAATCAGGAAAATGTGTTTGATCTCCAGTGGATGGATGACAGTGCTCTGGCACAAGATTATATTGAACCTCTCCTAAAAAACATGGCATTGCATTTAAAACGACTTATAGATGAGCGAGATGAGCATTCTGAGGTATTAACAGCATTTTTTATTTTTATTATTTAGGATTTTGTTGATTAGCAATGAAATGAAGAAATAAAATAGCTAAGTAACAATTTGCAAAATCTGAAGGGTTCCACTTCCATATACGTAACTGAAAAATATTTTTTTATGTCACAGACCATCATAGAGCTTTCTGAAGAACGGGACTCTCTTCATTTTCTACCTCATGCATCAGCAGCACAATCACCTTGTGGATCTCCAGGAATGAAATGCACTGAAAGCAGACAACACTTATCAGTGGAATTAGCAGATGCCAAAGCAAAGATTAGAAGACTTAGACAAGAACTGTAAGTACATAATAAAGAATAATTATTAGAACTGGTAAACATCAGGAGTCCCCAAGTACAGTTGCCCACCTGCAAGGAAGCATTTGTTCCTTGGACTTAGCTAAATATTTCTAAGGTCTTAACAGAACCATCAAGCTGCAACAGATGGTTTTCCTTTAGAAACAGAATTAGTATGCTTGGCTTTTTGAACCTTCTACTTTTGTAATAGTTATGATATAAAATTTAGCCTGAAATAAAATTTAAGTTATTAGGAACTGGGTACAGGCAGTCCTCTATTTACAATCATAATTGAGTCTAGAATTGCAGTTGTAACTCTAGCTTGATTTTACCAATACTTTTACAATGGTCTGTAGTTGTAAGTCAGTGGGTGTTTTGTTGGAAAGTGGCCAAAAAAGTTGCAAAATGCTACCACATTGACTATAGGTCATTGCAATTATTCAGTTGCCAAGTGTCCAAGATGAAATCACATGATTGTGGTGATGGTGTAACTTAAGACATGTAATAATTATAGCTTTGGACAGTCGTTAAGGATGGAAATAAGTTGAGGGCTATCTATAAACTATAATTGACAAGAGTATATTCATTGCCTTAAACTTTTTTAAAATAAAAACACGGTTATTATTAAATGTTACCAAATTAAAGAAGTCTTAAATGCATGTTTTATAAATAATTTGTTCATAATCTTACTCATGTATAATTTTTCAATATACCTCTTAATTTTAATTGGAAGCACTGTAGCTGAACATTTTAAAAAAGACTTAAAATGTGAGTATTCTGTGGAATGAATAAAATTAAGAATAAAACTGATGAAATGATGTGGAATGAGGCTGAAAGAAGATAATGTCAGAAGGATTATTTTAATATTTGTATGGAAAAGGTAGTTTTATGTTGAAGAATGGAATTAAACAATTCCTTTCCAAGAAAAGGAAAAGCATTTATTACTGTGAGAATGTTAAAAATAGTAAGACTATGGGTGTTGAAGAAGGTGTGACTGGAGAAAGGTTAAAATATGGCTGCTGTTTGCTTATGAAACAGTTCTGTGATTTTTTTTTTACATATCTTCTGTGCTAAATAGGTAGAAGATATATTATTCTTTATTGAGATAACTTGCAAATAAAGAATATAACAATATAGATAATAATAACTAATGAGAACAGAAATACCAGATACAAAAATGTAAGGCTGGGATTAAGAGCAACTAAGTAAAATAAGGTATAAATGTAGGAATAAGAAATAAAATAATGAAAATAGACATAAAACTTAGCTCTAATGATAATTAGAAAAGCCATAACAACATTAGTAAAATAAATACTTCCCCACAAAAGGAATAAAATTGTTTGTTTGTGGTCTGTGTCATCTGATAAAAAGGATGTGACAATAAGGATGTGTGATGTCTCTTTTGATATACCTACATTAGAGGTATGTTGATTGGGAATATGAATATATGTGTACTTTATATGCAGTTGATGCTGTGCTGTTTGCTGAGATCCCAGATGATTTGCAGTGAACAATAAATATATGGTGCAGTTTGGAATGTTGACTTGAAAATTAGCATATTGAACACTAAGATTTGATACGGAAAATGAAGTGGACACTTCTAAATTGTACATAAATGGTTAAAAAAACAGAACACGTAATTGAATTAATGCACTTTGTGTGGGCTCTCTTGCTAGTTAGTAACTGTTTTAGATTAAGCAAATGCCTATAAGCAAGAAGAGGCCTACCACCCAAGTATGTGTATGTTTGTTGTAAAATACATATGTGCACACTCCCTTTTAGAGATTTTGGATTTCTTATGGATTACTGCTGCATTTAATCTCAAAAGGTTAAAATAGCTTAGAAATAAATCTGAGGGAACAGATTTTAAAAGCATTTGTATTATAAATGTAAAGTAAAAATAGCTATAATTTTACTGTTCTATCTATAACTGAACATCTATGCACATTCAGTACTGTCTTTTTTTTCCTCCAGTACTTTCTGTTTGTCTGCTTATTAGGTGGTACTCCTAGTGTGGGAATATTTCAGAAAGCTAAACTTTACAAGTAAAATATTTAATATCACATGTTGTAGTTAAAATCGTATAGAGTTTTGCCAATGGAATTATTTACATCGAAAAATGTTGCAGCCCTTATTAGGGATACTACTCAGGCTGCTGCATAACTCTATAGATTTTTTTTTCTTTTTAGAACTCTGTGATCCATTTTATCAGGGCAGAGTTGAGGTGACTAAATGGAGCTGAGCATTTACTGGCCAGATGCCCTTCCTGACATTATGTGGAGTTTGCAGCAGATATTTTCTCTTTGCGCCCTGTCTCTGCCTAGGATTGAACTCTCAACCCTTCCGAGTGGGAGGCGAGCTTCTTCATCTTTAAGCCACTGTGCCATTCAATGGCTTTGTATACATGAAACAATATAGTTGTATACTATCAAAACACAGTACTTTTTTTTTAAGTAATTTTGGAAAAAAAATAGATACATAGTATCTAATTTGATAAAAAAATATTTATGCTTTCAATTTTAACCTGAGTTGAACCACAGCTATGCTACAATTATATAACTTCCAGCTTTCTTTTCCCATGAGTTTCATGTGCTATAGACATGTTTGCCATTCACACTGGGAGAGTGTACCTTTGTACCAGAGCCTAAGGTTATTCAGTGATTATAAATGGTGCTAATGTCCATATCACTAAAATTCCCAAAGAATCTGCAATTCTCACAAATACATGTTTGTATAATAACTTTTTAAATATAATCTAAGACTATAAGTATCATGATTGTCAAAGTCGGGTCCTAATTTTGATTTGATAATGCAGTGTATATTGAGGTTTCTAAATCTGGCAAATTAATTACACAGTGTTGTGAAATAGGAGTCTAACATTCAAGTTTCAGAATCATTGTTAAATTCAGTCTAGCAATGAAATGAGTTTAAGATTGCCACCTGTTCTCTGCCTGAAGGGCCAGTTTCTAATCCTTAGCTGCAATTGTGCATGTGAAATGCTTTAAGCATCAGATAAATGCTCCAAAGTTTATGGCTAATTAAGCCATTATGGTGCTTGCTGAATAAATAATACAGCAGGGGTGAAGAGTCTTAACGTATGCTTGTCCTCTAATACTAAGGTCAAATTTTCTATATTTGTTCTGGATACAGAATGGCATAGTAATTTATGGTAATAAGGTTTTTCTGTTGTAATTTCCTGTCAAAATTTGATGCTAAGAAACATTTCTAGGCCCCTTGAAATTGCAAAGCTCTTCCTTAGGTACATTTTATTATTTCACTTGGAATATTATTTGACATGTTTCATTATTAGAATTGTACTGAACTTCAGAATGGTAGGCTGGGCTTCAAATATTGTTTTGAGAGAGAGAGAGAGAGAGAGGAGCATAAAATGGGAACATTTATATGTAAGCCAGCCCCTCCCATCTCTTCCTCCCCCCCACACACACACATACATACAGACAAAGACCAACAGACTATTACAAGAGAGTTTTAACTGGATCATCTAAAATGGGCAAAGTATATTATCTCTGTTTAATTACTTTTTTTTATTTGAACAGAATATAAAGCTTTTAAAACTTAGTCATGATGAGAACAAAAATACAAAAAAGAGATACCATTTTTGATGACTCAGATATTGGGTGTCTGTTGAAATGAGCCTAGCCAAGATATTCTATAAACAGCTGCACTAGGGAAGTTATTGCAAATTGCTGTTATTAATTTGACTGACATGTAATAGCCTAAATAGTGAACATTGGTGTAGAATGTATAATTAAAAACAATCCCATTACACTTAACTGAATAGCTCATTGGAAGTGTATATATTTCTGAGAATATTTTTACATTTTACCAATATGTTTTATTTATTTACAAATAACACTTTTGCCTATAAAATGCTAATATCTTTTAATGATTGTCAGTACCATCCGATGTGCTGGTATGCTAAAGTAATTCCCATTAGTTCTGTACATTTTAAATAACATTGCATTTAAATTGGATACAAAGCATGGTGGTTAAGTAAATATTTATGAGAAGCTGTGGTTTGACATAAGAACTGTCATTATTTAAAACAGGCCCTACATTGAAAAGTTCATTAACTCCAGCTTTGATATTATGTATAAAATACATGCTGTGCAATAGATGTATACATATAAAATGGTTGAATATTTTTATGTTTGGAACTTATATTTTTGTAATTTGAAAATGAAAGAAACATTTTTGACTGAACATTTCTATAATTTCTGATTTAAATAGGATGTCTTGCAGATAAATATGTTTGTTGTTATGAACACATTTCAGTTAATTTGATGAAAAGTAAACATAAATTAACCTATTGGAATTCAGTTTTAATAATCTGATTCCTTTGGGGATGATAGTGAAGAATAATCCCACTGTCCAGTTTAAGCTTCTCAGAAAGAATATTATCTTGGGGGGAAAATGAGTTTCCCTTAACCTGAAGATTGTATTGTAGGTTTCTGTTTTAGAGAAATAACACAAATTCATATCCATATGTTGTCTATTCCGCATTCTACATTCACATATGCAATACTGCTGTTTGTGCTGTACTATATTCTTTCTGGAAAAATTCTCAGATGATTTTGTGGGGAGAAGAATTGAAGTGGATTACTTGATAATAATCAGATGTCTTGGTTTATATGAAAAAAATGTTTTTCAATATAATCCAGTCAGATTATACAACAGCTCTATCCGTTGTATTCAGGTACTATTCAATACATATTAAAAGCTATGCCTATTTAATCTCCTTGCTGACAGATTAAATTTACACTGGAAATAAAAATAGATGATTTCCTCTGCTTTTCCAGCTACCTACCTACCTACCTACCTACCTACCTTAATCTTATGTATGGAGAAGAAATAAGAGTTCATAAATGGAAGTTAATTGGCTTGATTGTGGACTTCATTTGATCACTTTAATGTCAGATTACTATAAAAGTATTTGGATAATGTTTGTCTTCCCCATGATAAGTTATACAC
This sequence comes from Psammodynastes pulverulentus, assembly GCA_025802295.1. NCBI lineage: Eukaryota > Metazoa > Chordata > Lepidosauria > Squamata > Psammodynastidae > Psammodynastes > Psammodynastes pulverulentus. The sequence goes on along the minus strand of JAOYMU010000252.1, from coordinate 91,367,626 downwards.
AGAAAGCTGTGATAACAAAAAGTGCTGATGTAATTGTCTGACTTGGTGATTCTGTGAGCCAGGTCTCTCCACATCTTTCGATCTTGCACTTCTTTGAGTTTTTTTCTGATCTGGCTGGTGTCAGCTTTGATGGTGTTCAATCAGCTTGTTCTTTGACAGCCTGGTTTCCTATTACCGCTATCTCTTCCAAATATATTTTCTTTCTCTAGTGAATTCCTCCTCATGACATGGCCAAAGTAAGACAGATGCCAAAGAAATCTCTCCATAAATATTGAGAGATTCATTTTTGAGATTTTACCTTCCAGTGATAGGTCTGGTGTTATGCACTCCAGTACTTGCGTGTTGGTCACCTTTCTCATTTCAGTACTTGCTTATTAGTTACCAAGAAATATGCAGGAGCCTTCTCCAGCACCACAGCTCAAACGAGTCCATTTTCTTCCTGTCTTGCTTTTTTAAGATCCAACTTTCATAACCATAGCTAGCTATGATGAACACAATAGAGCGGACTAACCTACATTTGGTTGCTGATGTCCTTGCTCTTCCATGTTCAGCTACATTTATCATTGCTATATGACCCAGTGCAATCTGATGTTTTATTTTGGGATTGTATTCACTGCTTTGAGTGATCTGCAATCCTAGGAAAGTGAATTCTTCCATGCATTTTATTTCTTCACTGTAAGTTTCTGTTTTCATGTTTCTATTCCTTGCTGTGGTCATCAGCTTGGTCTTCTTGATGTTCAGAAAGAGACTAAAATTCGCAGTTTCTTCTTTGATTTTCTTGATCAGATGTTCTAGGCCTTTGGTTTCTGAGAGGAGAGTTGTGAGAACATGTTGAAGATTGTTGATGTTTCTTCCACAACTTCTATCCTGATTTTTGATTCAAGATCTAGCTTCCTTGTGATCATTTTGGCACACAGGTTAAATAAGAAAGGGAGAGAATACAACCTTGAGGCATCACTTTCTCTATCTTAAACTATTCAGTGTTTTCATATGATGTTCACACAGTGTCTTCCTGATTTGAGTATAGTGACTGCACCAACTTGACCAGATGTGCTGGTACCTTCAAGTCCTGTAGGGCTCTCCATGGCTCCTCATGATCAACACAATCAAAGGCTTTTTTGTAATTGATGAAAAACATGTAAATGATCTTTTGATATTCACAAGATTTCTTCTGTGATCTACAAATCTTCTATTACATAGATTTGCAATATGACTGCGAGTGCCATGACTCTTTTGGAAGCCAGCTTGGAAATATGGCAATGCCCTTTTAATGGTTCATACTAGATCTTGATCTATTTTAAGCAAAATCTTGCTGATGTGAGGGATGAGAGCAATTATGCAATAACTGGAACAATCTTTAGAGTCATCCTTTTTCAGCAGTAGAATAAACACTGAGGATTTCCAATCCTGTGGCCATGTGTTGATTTCCCAAATGTTCTGGCACAGGTGTCTAATAACTCTGAATCATATAGGGTGGCTTGACAGTTGGCTCATTGCCCATATGATCTCTTCCTCAGTGATGGTCGGTTCTATTTCAACTTCTCTTTCCCCATCATAACAAAGTACAAAGGGGCTTTCTGAACCCTCCACAACTGTTCCCAGTCACTCTTTCTCAAATTTCTTTTAAGGAACCTTAAATGAAAGGCCCAAGGAGTTGGCACAAACTTTATATGTTTCATTTCCCCCTATCCCCCATGTCAAAACTTTGCTGATTCACTTCTGGCTTTCTGAGGGAAAATGGAAAGCTTTAGAAGAGAGGGGGTTGAAGACAATACGGTACATTGTATGAGCAATTTTTTTCAAGGTACTACAACTGTCCTTTGTTTTATCTAATTTACAATTGCAGATTCTTCTAATGCTTCACTGATATCAAGCAATGATAAAGAATGGTTATTTTCTATTTTGATATTAATGTTTCAAAACTGAAACTATGTATATATTATTTTAAATCTTGTATGCCATAATCATTTTAGAATATGTGACCTCTCTCTCTGTAGAATTAGGAATAAGCAAAAGTTGTTCATTATCAAACTACTTCCAAGTCTTGCTTTTCTGGAAACTGCCAAATCCCAGTAAAAGCATTGATAAGGAGGAATAGTCTAGACTAGAGCAGGGGTCCCCAATTTCCAGTTCGTGGACCATCATTGGGTCATGGCATGCCAGAAACAGGGTCACACAAACAAGCAAAGCCTCTTCTGTGGGATGCAGGCAGCACACAAAACTATGGGCCCTCTGGTCCACATAAAAACCTCTACACAGAACCAATCCCTGATGCCCAAAATGATACGTCTGCTGGACTAATAAAATGTCCCAGAGTTCTTCAGAGCAGTCCATTCCTGCATTAATTAATTTTGCAAACTCCTTGTTGAATATTTAAGATATTCTCCTTCCCCTTCCAATTATACAGTAATAGTTAATACTAGCTTACAAATCTTGTGGCAATTTAGTATTAATCAAAGCCAGAATCTATAATGAAGTTCTATCTAACTAGTTTATCCAAGGAAGAAAATGGACTCATTTGAGCTGTACATCTACAGGGAGGATAGACTTAAGGAGCTGTTGTTAGAGAATAATGAAATATGTGAATAATGTATATAAATCTTCTCAATCTGTGGTATTAATTGGGGATTCAACTGTTGTTAATAAGCAAGTACACAAGTTTCACTATTTAAAAGAAATCAGTTAAAAAAATTTAAAAAACAGCTTCAGGAGAAAGCAACAATCAGGTGCAGAGATTTAGAGAATCCAGAATTTATTCGCTTTCTTTGTTTTGTGTGTTTGCTCTCAAGCTGTTTTTCAGATTTGAAGTACTTTGATGTAATGGGAGGAAAACAGGAGAGCAAAAATCACTAGAGGGAAGGAATTTAGCAATATTTCAATCCATTCTTGATCACTGCTTTAATTTATCATTTTAGTGAACTTATTATGAGTTGCTGGTGCTGTTTCCTTTAATTATTAACTGGAATGTAAAATAAAGCTTTTTTATATTTGTAAATAAAATATTTATGTTTTGTTTTAGTGAGGAAAAGACTGAACAGTTGCTGGATTGTAAACAAGAATTTGAACAGAATGAAACTGAATTAAAGCGACTTCAACAAGAGGTTTGTGAATCATGGGTTGAACTGTTTTGTTGAAG
>JAOYMU010000252.1:91289279-91305138 GCA_025802295.1 Psammodynastes pulverulentus | reverse complement strand
ATTAAAAAAAATGAAGGAAAAAGCATGTTTTCTAATCCAACCCCACCTGTTCTTAAATTAAAAGCACTCTGCAATCAGATTAGAGCCATAATAAATGACACAAAGTAGGTGGAGCAACACTGCATATGATTATAGCTGGGGTAATTTTGGGGGAAAGAGTGTTGGATTTATTTATTTTATATTTATTATAGCTACCGATCTCACATTCTGAATGGCGTACACAATAAAATAAAATAAAATAAAATAAAATACATTAAAAGTACAATTTTAATTTTTAAAAATCTAAAAGGAAACAAGACAGAGGTAGCAAAGCATACAAAGAGCTTATTTTACTAATCTTATAAATCATGAATGAATGAGTCATAAATCTCAGCACTAAATGTACTAAAAGGAGTGCTCTACCCGTGATTTTCCAATGATGAGTTCCAACCTAGAAAACCTTTCTGAATGTAGGATATCATTATGTATGTTAATGCAAGTTCCAACCCAGTTATTCTATTGGATTAAAAAGCTATTTGTGGCTTTCATCAAAATGCACAATTATGGGTTCATGTGCTGTAGACTTCAGAAATTTTAGGAAATCATCTGGGTGCAGGCCCATAGTTGCTGCATTGGTCATTGGGTGAAAATAAATCCTATCATGACCTTCCAGAAAGCCAGCATCCAAAACAAAGTTCACATTTCCCTGATCACAGAAAAGAGCTAAAGGGGTTGCACATCCTTGGCCAACTTTCAGCTTGTCCAACATGGCTGCTTCATCAGCAAAACGCAGGTTCCCACTTCCAACACCCAGTTTCTTCGCCAAATCATTTAAATTGATTTGTCGATCATGCAGAACTGTCACCAGCCAAAAGCTTTTTTTCTTCTTATCTTTAAGGAAAAGGTTTTTGCTGTGAGCTCCGTTTAAGTGTTGTACATAAGGCATCATTTCTTCAACTGTGAATACCTAGAAGGGAGAAATGAAGTGTGACCTGCTATGTTTTAAAATTTGAATTTAAACTGCACTTTGCAGCATTTCTTCTTTATAAAAGCCAGTGAAATAAACAAGAACAATGCAACAATCTTGCACATTTCAATTTGGTACTACTTGAGAAATCCACATGCATTCTAATCATATAGTCCAGAATAAGCAAATACATTCTTCAACCCATATTTTCAGTGCCAAAAATTATATTGCTGAAATTTGGCAGCAAACCAATGAACAAGGGTGCTCGGGTTAATATCTCATATCTTTCACATAGTTTAACATGATATAGATTGCAGCCATTCAAAGGAAATCAGGAAGCCTCTGAGCATATCCAAAATAATATTTTTCTTAGCACTTTAAATTTACCCCATTTATTGTTTTAATTAGTATAACATTAACAAATGTTTATACTGAAGAACATCAGAAAAGAATATATTTGACTTATTTGGACAATCAGTTGACATTGTTGCTAAACCCCCCCCCCAATCCTTTTATAAACCACAAATAAGCCATATTATGTCTTAGTCTGTAGCTTGTAACAGTTTAAGCCATGTTTATTGTACTCTAGGACATCATGATCAGTGACACAGATATGGCAGCATGTTAGCATAATTTATAATTTAACATGTTATGCGGGTCTTCTGTACCTGGACATAAAACTCAATGTATTTTATTATCACTTCAATGCCATCAAGTAATACCTCTCTGTCTACTGTGCGGATACAACTAACAAGGCTGCAACTTTATACTTCAGAGAAGTAAATTCCATTAACTCAGGCCGACTCGCTTCACGTGCATCGACTTGGAAGTAAGTTACTCTCCATTTTTGGAAAAAAGGATTGATCAGCCACGTCCCAGATGCAGCTGCCTGCCTTTCCCCGCACACCGGCTTCTCTATTGGCCGTTGGGAGGCTCAGCCAAACTCATTGTACACGTTGTACTATGACAAAGTTTGATTTGATGGCCCTCCTTCCCAGAACGCTTCATTTCGCGGCTTCTTCACTCACTTCGGGATGTTCCACGCTGAGTGCTTGGATGCCCAGGCCCTGCAAGTGAGCCTCCAGCGCCTCTCGAAGCCCCTTTACTGGAGGAGGCGGTTCGGCCATTGCAGCTTCTCCACACCGTACTTGCGGCAAGCCTTTCGGGAAAACTGGGTAGGAGGCGGAGACAACTTTCTCGAGCAACAACAGCTTCCTTCTTATCCTAGCGCGGCCATCGGCGACATAAAACAGGAAGCGGAAATATAAGTCAAGAGTTGAAATGCTGTGTTTGATTGCTGGATGGCAGCGCTTAGCCAACCTTGCCCGTTTTTAAAAAGCTTGAACCCATGGAAAACTACCAGGAGATTCCAGGGATATAAATTAAGACACCGTAGTAGAAAAACATCCTGGAAACAGGTATTCCATATTTTCAAAAATTAGTATGTGAATTGTTTCTATGACGTTACTAGCAGTTTGATCTGGATTGCAGGCTGAACATCTATTCTGTGAATAGCTTAGTATTGTGGGCAACAATGGCGTTTATTCAAAAATAAATCCCCAGTGACTTTACTGGAATTCCGAAGGTTCGCTGGAAGCATGGAGGGACTGGAACACTGGGATAACTTCATCTTGTTCTTTAGCTGCCCCCACGCCCTATAAATAAATATGCCTTCCCTGATTAGTGTTCTTGTCATCTGTAAGCCTTCCAATTTTTATGATTCCCAGATAACCTTACCATTGCTCACGCTGGCATGGCATTTCAGAGTTGTGACCACATGGAGTCTGATTGGTCTTAAAAGAAGCTATTTCATTTAAAACACCTTTCAAGAGAATCTGATTGGAGAATGTTGATTTAAAACCATGTTCACATGCTGTATTAAAAGCTACAGCTCATTTTAACCATGAGGTCTGAACAATGCTGGCATCCAAGCTAGTCCATGACTGGTTTAAAGTCGCTTCTCAAACTTCTTGCAGCCCACATAGAGCACTCCAAGTACTTTTCTGCCCCAGCAACATTTTGTAGGTGCTGCATATGCTACCTAGTACCTATATATATTATATATCCAGTAATAAAATGAACTGGTGTTTCAGATAATGTAAAACTAGCAAATAAGTGGACCAAGTAAAATAAATGTTTTCAATAATACTTTGAAGTTTATTTAACACATTTGTGTAATGGTATACCATGATAATTCTTCCTTTTTGACTCACAAATAACTTTTCTGACATTGTTTAAAAACAGCTTCAGTTTTTGAGCTCTTAGGTTACCAAACTTATCCCCACAAGCATTACAACTTTAGTTTGAGTGTCCTGGTTCAGAGTTGTGTATGTCAATGATTTGCAAGGAAATGATTTGCAAGGAAATGTTTATTCAACAAATAAACACTGTTTATTAACACTGTTAATAATAAACACTTTCTCCAAAGTAAAATGCCATTGGTAATGTTTGCTTGGCTTGATGATAATTAAAATCCAACATGTAAGGATGACAGTACTGAGTGCCACATCTCTCATTTCAAAATGACCTTTTCTATTAACTTCCATTATTACCTGTATATGTATATGTATTCCAATCCACCCTCTTGATAATTACATTTTTAACCAAGTGAGTTGTGAAAACACAGTTAATCAGTTTAACTTCTGATTTTATGCATATGGTTAACTATGCAATAAAATGTGAAAATAAAAATGTTTTAGAATAAAAACTTATTCTAAATAGGCAATTTAATTTTAAAACAATAAATTACTCAAACTCCATGTCATGTGGAGTTTTTTTGTTGCTTCTTTATACTAGAATATTTAAGTATAAGCATAGATCTGAATAATATTTAAAATTGCATCTATCTTGTATTCAGGCTTCATGTGGAAATATTTATGATGCAATCTTAGGAGTATCTACTCAAAACTAAACTACATTGATTTTAATACTTTTTATTCCAGGTATGTGTATTTAGGAGGTAAACCTTTTTTCATAATTTAGTTGCGAATCACACTTGGCCAATAAAGAATTCAATTCAATTCAATGGGTTCAATGAGACTTACTTTTAGACAAGTATAAGTAGGGTTGTGGTCTAAATTGCTTTTATTACAAACCAGCCAAACAGCAAATCAAATAACAGAATTGATTTTAATCATCCCCAAAAATTCTGAAGCTGAAATACAAGACATTTTTACTAGGAAGCTCAGAGAACACAGATTCATTTCTGAATAAACACGGGATTACATTTCAGACTTAAATGGATATGTTTCAGTGCTTGATTTTTATTTTGTTTGCCATTATAAAATATAATAGGTTCATTTGTATAAGTTCTGTTAAAATGAATTCATGATTTTATACAGCTACCATTCTTTAAATGAAATTTGCATAATAAAACCTCTGCATAAGACTCTCTTAGAATACTGTTACTTTTTGTGTGTGCAGCAGAAAGAGCTTTGTTAAGAGCAACAAAATGTTCTAATCTTGGTCATTTAATGGTAAACAGAATAAATTAGCATTCATTTTGAAGAAACATAGATATTAAGCTGAATGGCCTTAATTGTACATTCATCCTTATTTGGCACTGACTGATTATATGGATTGTAAAATGAATTGCATTTGTATTGAATAACAACAGCTGTTTATAGTGCATTTCATTAATTAAATCAATAATTTAATTTAATTATTTAAACTTATAGTAAGGGAAACACCCAGTATTGGTTGACTATTTTATCATTTAGTGGACTGTGTACATACATTTCACTTAATGACCTTCTAAAAAAGTGACATGACCAATTTTTACACTTATGACCGTTGCAGCTTCCCTATAGTCACGTGATCAAAACTCTAACACTTGGCACCTGAAACAAGACTATGCTTGTCTCTTTTTGGTGGCAAGTAATATCCAGATTTTCTACACTTAAACATATGCAAGCTGGCTCTATAAAAATGCATCAGCATCAAGTGTATGTATTCTGTGGTTCAGCCAAACAACCATTCAGGCCCTTTTCCTAGATGCTCCATTTCACTCATGTGCTCCCCCACACACACACACACCAAGAGAACCCTCTTCCCTTTCTTCTCCCCACCCTGCTTTATCTGTCATCAATAGCAAGAGAATGAGGGTACAAATGTGGCAGAGTTATAGCTCTTTTGGTACCAGCTCTTACTCTGAATCTCATGGATCAGATAGCCAATCTTCTATCAACCAAAACTTCTATCAGATGCTGGAATGAATGATATCCCCCCCACCTCACTCTTCCTCCAATGTCTTATGCAGACAGAGCCCTATTCTGCTTCCTTGGCAAGGCAGAATAGAGTTTGGAAATGCAATCAACACTTCTTTGTGTCAGTATACTTTCCTGCCAACTCTCACACTGGATAACAAACAGACTTCAGTGCTGCCATGAGGAAGACCCCAAGATACCCCTATTATTATCGTGATTGTTATTCCACATCAATTCACTGAAGGATGCGGCTATGGACTGTACACACTAGTGTACTGTGTCTAAAGGAGGATTTGACTGTCTCCAGTCCTTTTCCAGCCCTAGAACCAATACTTTATTATATCCAAGAAAATATATGATTTTTGGCAAATGTTTAAAGTCTTTTCTCCTTGCCGCAGATCAGTCTAACAGTCTAAATTCTAATAATAAGTGCCCTGCTAGATCAAATTTCAAATAGAAATATATATGAAAGACCTGTTAATGCAAGTTAAAAGATGCAACTCTCCGCCCCCCCCCCCCAACAACAAATTCAACCATTCTAATATTGTGCAAGAAATATCAGTCTGTAAAGATGTAAACGCAGCGGTTAAATATTAAACTGTTGTGTAAAGAAATAATGAAGCTGCTTTAAACTGAAGAAATCACACGTTCCTAAATGCATATGTTGTCATTGGGAGTCAACCTCGAAACAAATGGGCTTACTATTTTTCCCACTTAAGCCTACATTCAGAAGTTTCTTCCGGCAATCTTTTGAAAAAGTTTCTCATTGGGGGCTGTCCTAATTTATACCTTTTCATTGGCAAAAAGGTAGGCAATCGGGATCACTTTAAACTCCGAGCCAATTTCTGCCCTTACCTGACCTGAGGGCAAACGAAAGTCTGGTGGCTTTGGGAATTAATACTGAGCGTGCGCGAAAAGTCCGCATGTTCAAGGACTTGGGCGAGTTTGGTGGTTTTTGTTTCCTTCGCCGTTTTTTTTCAGCACTGCTCCTACTTTTTTTGATTTTGCTGAACGGATTCATCTAGAAAAGCAGGTAGCCGAAGACATCGCGAATGAATAGCGGGACGATAAAAGTCAGTAGTGGATGTTAACGATATGCTTGTGGACCTTGCTTGTAAGAGGGAGGCGTGCTCAAACGGCTGGAAGCGGAGGAGTGACTAGTTGGGGGGGCGTGCGCCATCTTCTGGCTGGGCGGTAGTAAAGCGCTTAAAGAGGCGGAAGGTAATAAGCGAGATGTTGAAAGAAAAGCAAAAAACCGCAGTGAAGGCTTGGCGGATTTGTCTTTTTTTTCAGCGCCTGGATATCTAAAAGAGTGGCTTCTTTAAGAACTGCGCGTGCGCTTCCTGTTTCTCTAATATTGCTTGCTTCCGTTCTGCATAAGGTTAGCTTTGTTGGTCTGGATCATCAAAAAGGGGAAAAATAATAGTAATTTTGGCACAAGGGGCCAGCTGATGCTCCTGGGTGGCGTCTTTTTAGGGGATGTGTTTTACCAACCACAGCAGTTTATAGGTATATTCCTTCATTGTTAAATTGCTAGATTCCAGATTGGACAGTTTACTGTTTTATTTAGAAATCCCAAAGGTGCTTTTTCAGGAGGCAACTGGACTTGTTTTTTCTTTGAAGATGTTTAGCTTCTCATCCAAGAAGCTTCTTCACCTCTTACAGGATTAATGGGGAATGGAAGGATTTATATTCCTTGCAGACAGGTGGTCATTTGCATCCTTTAAGAGAGTTGTTGAAGCACTTGGAGGTTTATCTGTGTCCTGGGTCACCTGAGTAGTGCTCCTGGTTCCTGTAGTCTGCATTTTTTCTTCTTCTTCTCTGGAAATCCATTCCTACTCCCACAACATTCAAAGGCTGTTCATCCTAAATTGTATAGCCAAAAGTCTGTAGAGATTCTCAGTCATCCAGGTCATGGTTATCCCAAGGGTGGTTTTTTCAAGTTGAAGCACCTCCAAATGCTTCAGAGACCCTCTAAACGAATGCAAATGGCAAGCTATCTGCAAGGAATATAAATCTTTCCGTTCCTCACTATCCTGTCAGAGCTGAAGAGGCTTCTTGTATGAAAAGCGAAACATCTTCAAAGAAAAAAACAGCAAATCCAGTTGCCTCCTGAAAAAGCACCTTTGGGACAACCATGACCTGGATGACTGAGAATCTCTACAGGGTTTTATTTAGAATCATGGCAGCAACAAGAAACAGATTTGAACACTTTGCTACCAGATACTGGTAGTCCTAATTTTGTGATTAATGTAAACAAAATTGGTTGTGGCCTCTGTATTTTTGAATACCGACTTAACAGAAAAGATTTCATGGGGTAATGCCATCATTTTCTCTTCCAAATCATTGTGGAAGGAAGTTACAGCAGCTCTATTCTCCTTTGCTTCAGGGGTATCTCTTTTAGACTGTCCACTTGAAAGTTGTTTCATTCAAGTTCTATTTTTTTCTTGGTTACAGAGAGAAGCATGAATATGATGTTACCTCTAGAGAATTTGGCCCGTTTATTTAGTGCTTGCAGGCAGCTGCACTCCCTGGCTTACCGAAAACAGTGGACGTCTGTCCTGTCCTCTGCCTACCCCATGTGTCCCATTCAGCTGAACCCGCTGCTCTGGCACCCAGAAACCACCTCACAATTCAGGCTTTTTACTACCAAGGAGGTAATTAATAGTTACTTTATTCTTGCCTTGAAGGGCTTTTGTGTGCCTCTAGTTAAGAAATAAAAGACAATGTTGTTTATAGAGAGATGCAGTAGAGGTAAATATAAATATCGTAAACTTTCCAAACAATTGCATGCATACTTTTTGTCCAGCTGGTCTCCAAAAAGAAAAGCAACCTGTCCAAGATGCATCAGTACGGAACAACCAATTGATTCCTTTTTTTACTTTTTATACATGTTTTGAATTGTAGTTAAGAGGAAGAATTCTAAGTACACTTGATGCTGTGCCAAGTGAACTCAGCATTTGTGTTCTATTCAGTGAATGTGATCACGGGGAGATCTTTGCATACTATTACATGCGTCAGCTTCCTGGGAGAATATGTGGGCTTCATTAGAAAATATTAAAAAGTTTTAATCAGGAATCATTTTGCCAAGTTTCAGTTACCCTTTAGTAATAAATTAACAATTGGAGAAGAAGAGAAATTAGCACAGCATCATTGTTATGAGCCCAGGCAAGCTACCTTAGCATTAATGGGGAGTTGAAAAGTTGAAATATGGGTGAAAAGGCATATCACATATACTTATGCAGCTTTTCTCTCAGGAGTAGGGGATTTTTTTATTTTTAAACTTTATATGCTATTTAGAACTTACCATACATTACAAATTTCATTTGTTCCAGAATGACAGGAAATTATGCCATTTTTAGCGGTCGTATTTAGAATGAGTTTCAGGGGCCACAAAATTGGTGAGAATCCAGATTTGTGAAGATCATGAGATTCATGACAATTCAGCCCTTTAGTTTAAGGCTAAGTGTATTGTGGAAACTCAGAAAATGAATTGATCCAGTGACTAAATATATTGTTCTTAAACTTTGTTATAGAGACAGAAATCGGGCAAAGTGAAATTGAAACCTGTACAGATGAAAGCAAAGAAACAAGAGGTTGACATAAAGCGCACAATGACTGTGGAGGAGCTTGCAAAAGCGATGCGTAAGGATATAGGTGAGCCGGTTCTTTCAAATAATGCTTGGAAATTACAAAAGGAGCAATTGCTGTTCTTTCTTTCAGCTGATTGATATCCTTGTGTTGCAGCTTCATTTTTGAATCCAACATATTTAGTTTCAAAGGCAAACAGATACACATGGTTCAGATTAACCACTGCCCCTTCATTTCCTTTGTGTTTTCCTCTCATATTTTGTGGATTACTGCCTGAGAAACAGATCTGGCCTAGTATGCTACATGAGACTGTACTCAGGCACAGAATTTAGTATATAATTTGTTTTAGTTCTTTCATTGTCTCCCTTTAATCTTTTTTTCATTGCATAAAATATATTTTAACAATGTAATGGTAACAATAACAGTATTGAAATCTGACAAAGCATCGAAGTATTTGAGGACTGTACATCCTGTCTGGACACTGGAAATTATATGACATTTTCCTCCAGTTAGTGCTGCTATATCATAGGCCTCTTCCTTGGTTGGATCATTGCTCAATGAATGTAATGTTTTTATACTCAGATCATGTATATGAAGCTCTGCTGAACACAGACATAGATTTAGATTCACTAGAACCAGATTCAGTCTTGGAAGTAAATTGGATCAAAGACATCGTTAAAAAATCTGGCATGCAGTACAAATGGGCTGAACTGAAAGAAGAAAAAGTAAAAGAAAATAAAGACGTGGTTAGAAGGTAACATCTATGCTTAAGTGGTTTTTTTATAGCTGGATTTAAGCAACTTGTATAATACATGTAACCCACTGTATGTGAAGTGCAGAAAATAATGGGCCCATGAAGTCTGAGTTTTGTTACTGTCAATCAGTGCCTAAACTGAAGTCCAGTTTTATGTAGACATACTGCTGTGCAAACTATGATCTATAATGCGGTTAAATCATTTAAAGGCAACATTGTATTCCACATATCCTATCACTAGGAAGCATGTGCAGTGCACTTTTTTCTATCAAAGCCACAATTTAATTTTCAGATAAAAGTAAATCATGAAAATATTTATTGGAACTTTTAATTAGTAACATAAATAATATTTCTAATGTGTATTTATTTGGATTATATTACTCATGTTCATTGTGAAAGTATGTTCAGTATTGAATTATCTTGCATGAGACCTGCATCCTTTTAGCTATCTCATCAACTCCATCTTCTCATCCCATCCATTCCTATTTCATGTATTTGTTTTGCAATTTCAACCCTCAATGTACTTCTTTTATATTGATCACTCACTTTTGTATTCAGTCCACTTTAATTCCATGTCCATTTTTTCACTCCATTCCCACTGCATTTAACTTCTTACGTATCTCCGACATACCCAATTCTTGTTTCTACATAACAGCAAAGCAAGCACCCTTACATGCAGCCATTTAAACTACTTTAGGAAACGTTCTTTCCCCTATCAGACCATAATACTGCTACAACCTTTCTGCTATCTTAACATTTCTCCATCCATATCCTCATCTTCAGTAAACATTGTATCAAACTAGATAAATGCATCTACTTATTTCTCCTTTTTGCCATATATATATAAAACTTGCATTTGTTCACACAATTTTTCCTTGTTAGGTAGATTTTTGATACATTTGTGTTTCAGATCCATATTTATACTATATGCTTAATATTTTATCTGAACAACATATATTTAATATCATCACAACTATTCCATACACATTTACCCATAAATACTCTACATGAAATAAACACAGGACATCACACATTTTTGATCAATGATGAATGGTATTCTATTTATTTTCAAACATGCTTTTTCCTTCATATATTTTTCTTACTTAGTTAGTAGCCAAACTTCAGTTTCATATTTGTATAAGGTAAAACCTATTTACTTTATCAGAATCTTTCTCTAAATCAACAAATTTGCTGTAAACATATTTTCTCATGTTCATACATTTTTCAGTGGCCTGCCAAGAATCGTAACTATACACATAAACTGCATAACATGTGAAATTCCTAAATATTATATCATCTCTTACATATTTCAGTCAGCATTTTGCCAAACATTTTCCCAGGCACTGGTAACAAACTAATTATCCCTGTATTTTTAGCATGGACTTTTTCTGCTTTTCAATTTGTATGCAAAATGAAGCTACTTCTTTTTAGAGAGAAGAAAAACAGGAACCAAAGTACTGCAATGACATCTTCAATTCATATTAATAGAAAATAGTAGCCTGCAAGAATTCTTATCTGCCTTTTACTAATGTTAAACATTTTATTGCATTTTGATATGAAATAAAAGAATTCATATAACCTTTTAAGTATTTCACATACTTAATATATTTTACAGTAATCTTTAAAGCAACTAAAAAGGATAGTATCTATGCATGCATCTATTTGCTTATATCCCACCTTTATTATTTTTACAAATAACTCAAGATGGCAAACATATCCAACACACCTTCCTTCTATTTGTTCCACAACAACAACCCTGTGAGGTGGGTTGGCTGAGAGAGAGTAACTGGCCCAAAATCACCTAGCTGGCTTTCACGGCTAAGGAGGGACTAGAATTGAAAGTCTCCCAGTTTCTGGTCTGGTACTTTAACCTCTAGACCAATGTCGCACTCTCCCTCTACTTCCTGGGAAATGCTGAAAGAAAGTGAACTATGAAAGAAAATCACAGTTTGTGATTTTCATGAAATTTGAACTGATGATTTTATAAAACATGTTAATTTATTTAGTGTTAAGAATTGATTGATCCTGTAGAAACTACTCTAACAAAATAAGTTGCTCTTTGGAGAAGTGGTAAAACACCTTCTTTCCTTGCAAAAGGTCTTAAATGAGACAGATTTCTCTGAATTCCTGGAAAATCACTTCCAGCGGTGACATTGCAGAGTTATGGTTCAATGGTCTAATTTGCTCGTGTACAACTTCTGAATTCTATTCCTGAGTTTAAATAGAATTCATTACAGCAATTCTTTTCATAGTTTTATATAAGCAGTTGATCTGGAAAGCCAAAATCTTTACTTAGGGTATGATTGCAACCCTCGTGTGGGTTTCCCAGCACCCTGAAAGTGCAGCTCAAATCTCTGGTGGCAAAAAGGCAGCATTTTCTGACCATTCTTCATGGATAGGTGCAGTTAGAGGCGAGACTTTGCCTTCCAGAGGTTATCCAGAGTTTATGCATTGAAGTACCCTTTTCAAACACCCCCCAAAATGCCCAAAATGTTCAGTTTACTTTTTGTTGCCAATATGACATATTATTCACTGAAAAATTAGTGGCCAAACCTTCACAGGTTCCCTATTTATAATTTAACCATGAAAAAGCCATGTTTCCTTCTTAGGTAGAAAATCTACATCTTGACACTCGTTGTCACAGAAAGTTAAAACACCGAGATTGGGAATTTTAAGAGCTTTGTGAAGCATAAAATACAAAACATAACATAACAAAGGCTTATTTCATGTAAAATTGAATGTGATACTATTGATTGCAGGCCTCTTCCAAATCCAGCTTTATTAACCCCCAGGCCTCCAGTTATTACCGTATTGGGCCATGTTGATCATGGAAAAACTACATTGCTTGATAGCCTGCGAAATACTAATGTGGCAGCAATGGAGGCAGGAAGTATAACACAGCATATTGGTGCCTTTCTTGGTATGATTTATTTGAGTATTATTCTTAGTTGTCTTTGGATGAAGGATAAAAAGTCTGTTGTTTTCCAAATGGTGGTGGACTTCATCTCTCATTATTTCTCATTGATCATGTTGGTACAAGCAGATAAACATTACCGTTCCATTGCTTTTATCTTGTGAATCTAAAAATAACCTAAATATTTTAAATCAGTACAACAGCATCTGGATCGTACTTTATAATGTTGTTAATTTCTCGTCTGCAATAGTCATTATTATATCAAAATTGGATTACTACCGTTATAAAACGATAATACAATTTTGATATCATTACAACAATGTAGTTTCTTGCTCAAGGCTATCTCATAAATTCATAGCAAATAAAAGGACTGTAAGAAGATAATGTACCTGAAAGTGAGCAAAATACAAGCTGGAAGGAAGGAAGGTGGCATATAGAAGAGAAAAAAAAATTAAGATGCTATGAGATAAGTGAAGTAAAATTAGAATTTGCCAGGCAAGAGAAGCCATTATTTTAATGTATCTCAAATGAAGTCCCGGGGCCACCAGTAACCTGTGAAATATCTGTTAATTCAGAAAGGCAAGACAGTTTAAAAGCTGGATCATATATAAAGACCCTGAATTCTTTGCTGTGCAGTCAGCAATCAACTGTTGTATAGGAGGTTTATATTCCTGTTCCTGTGTGCAGTACAGTCTAATTCAGCTGTCAAGCCTGGGTGCCTTTTGCCAGCTTCAGCTTAAACTAAATTCAGGCTTAACTACATGAAGGTTTTACTGCCAAACTTAGGTGTGAAATCTGACAAAAGTCACCTCTCCTGTCCAAGGAGTAAAGTTATCTCAAGAACTCAAGTTTCAAGTCTTAGCTAAGTCATATGAAGTTTCTCTGGCTGGTCTTAACAGCAAGTAAATACATGTTATCTTTATTTTCTGATGTCAAAAAATGGATCCTAACTAGTTTCATTGACAAACCATTTATAGATTATAGATCAGGGGCCTCTCTAAATGGTGTATGGACTTAGAGAGGTGCATTGGACATCTATAATTTCCAACCTTGCTGATTGTTATCTGAGAAAATTGTAGTCCAACATAACTTTGGCAAAAGTTAGCAAATAACAGAAATAAAGATAAACTTCAAGTAAAGTGTTGTTTTGCAGAAAGATTTAACAGCTGAACATGGACTATAGAAAAGTGACTGTCAATTTTAGGCAATTTCTCTGTTTAAAGTTGTATGAGGAATTATTACAAATCTCATGGAAGCAGCTGTTCAGTGTGTTCTGTGAAAGTGATATGAGAAGCATTAAACTCTTGTTCAGAAGATACTGTATATGTTTCCAATTGTTTTTGCAGTGCAGTTGCCTTCTGGGGAGAAGGTAACATTCTTGGATACTCCTGGCCATGCTGCCTTTTCAGCCATGAGGGCAAGAGGTACACATATCACTGATATTGTTGTACTGGTGGTAGCTGCCGATGATGGTGTGATGGACCAAACTGTGGAATCCATTCAACATGCTAAAAATGCTAAAGGTATTCATGGATTTTGTTCCCTTGGGAAGTTGAAGGAGGAGATAAGTACTACTATTGACATTACTGAATATCTTATTGTTTGAAGATTCATTATGGAACAAATTACATATGTATCTGAAACTTTTATTTATTTATTTTTATTTATTTATTTATCAAGCATATATGAGAAAAACAAGTATATGTATGAACATAACATATAAACATAAAAATATAAGTAAGTACAAATAAAAAAAAACATCAGGACAGGGATGGTAGGCACGTTGGTGTGCTTATGCATGTCCCTTACAGACCTCTTAGAAATGGCGTGAGGTCAACAGTAGACAATCTAAGATTGAAGTTTTGGAGGTTTGGGGAAGAGACTACAAAGTCAGGTAGTGCATTCCAGGCATTTACAACTCTGTTGCTGAAGTTGTATTTATGATGCCTTTAGCGTGATCATTGCTGATTAAGGATGCATATGTTCTCCTTATCTAGATCCCACAATTTGGAATTTGTAGGATATTAAGAATTATGGATCCTTAGTATATGGATTGACCAAAGTAATTCATACAGATAAAGAGAAGATATGCATCCTTAATCACTCTAAAGGCATCATAAGAAACATGGATATGAATTCCTTTCATTGCTCCATATACTAAGGATCCATAGTTCTTAATAACCTACAATAATATAAAAGTATAGTATAGTATAGTATAGTGTAGTGTAGTGTAGTGTAGTGTAGTGCTGTGCTGTGCTGTGCTGTGCTGTGCTGTGCTGTGCTGTGCTGTAATGTAATGTAATGTAATGTAATGTAATGTAATGTAATATTAGAAAGATGTATCTACACATGATTTGCAGCAAAGAACTGTCATCATCTGAATTAAAGTTCTTTTGACAAGGGTTAAGGAAGAGGACTTTAAAACAAGTCAGTCACATTTTTGGTCAGTTGTTTTGTAATTTAATTCATTTCTGCATGGTTTCCTTTTCCTTTTGTTAATTGTAGTTGGAGCTCATTTTTAGGGTAGTGTTTTTACACACACACACACACACACACACACACACACTTTATTATTTATATAACTAGTGTAAGGTGGTGAGCTCCTTCCTTCTCCTATTTTTCCCATAACAATTCTGTGCGGTGATTTGGGCAAAGAAACAGAGCGACTGGCCCAAAGTCACTGACCTGGCTTTCATGCCTAAGGCAGGACTAGAACTCAATCTCCTGATTTCTAGTCTGCTGCCTTAATCACTAGATCAAAATGGCTCTGTGTTATATATTTAAAAAAACAACAACTATTTCTTTATAAAGAGCTGTGATAATATCAAACAAGAAAATGTAAGCTCTCTTAATGTCTCTTGATAGTTTGAATGGATGTGAAAAGAACTTACTTTGTCTATATGCAAGATCCATGAAGTTTTTTTTTAAAAAACTAGAGTTAAAGATTTCATAAGATCATATAAGAGAGCCAGTTAAATTTTGATGAGGTAATATTTTTGTATAACTGTAAACTGTTTCCACAGAGAAAACATAGATGGAGGAAGCCCTGTGCTTGCTAACCTGAGCTCCTGTATGAAAAAATACTACTACTACTACTACTATTACTACTACTACTACTACTACAGTCATGTCGGGACCAGTGAAATGTTTCTGGGTTGAAAGGATTAGCCAGCGACATCACCATTGCCCAGGAGATGCCCAGTTGGGAGCTCCTTCATGCCCCCGTTAAGCTGCCCACTGAAGGGGTACTCATCTATCTAATTGCCCGCTTTCAAACTGCTATAGCAGGAGCTGAAGCAGATACAGGAGAGCCCCTGTTGTCAAAGCAAAGCAGGTTGACCCCACTGGCACCAACTGAGATCCACTTATTTATTTATTTATTTATTTATTTATTTATAATTGGATTTATATCCCGCCCCCTCTCCCGAGGGACTCGGGGCGGGTAACAA
>JAOYMU010000252.1:91229700-91241350 GCA_025802295.1 Psammodynastes pulverulentus | reverse complement strand
TCCTTTCTTCCTTCCTTCCTTCCTTCCTTCCTTCCTTCCTTCCTTCCTTCCTTCCTTCCTTCCTTCCTTCCTTCCTTTTTGCCTGCCTCTTTCCTTCACCTTCTTCAGTGATGTGGGCAGCCCTGTGCTGAATGGTAAAAAGTGGGTTTAGAATTCTGGAATGCATTCTCCTGTGAAGCACAAACATGATAGGAAACAATGGCAAGTAGACCATTACACTTCAGATAAATTAAGTTCAGCGTAAGTATTTTTGAAATAATCAATGGCTCCCTTAAACCAATTTTACATATAATTAGGAATGGAAGGAATGTAGGATTGTATATGTCTTTAAGTATCCTCTGCAGTTAGAATTGTGAACTAATTTAAAAATTGTTCTATGGTTGGGGAAGAAATGGTAGCTTTTAATAGAATCATGTTTCAATTAATAGTGTCTCCAGAAAAGATTTGAAAAGCAGGGAATCCTGGAGAGTCACCCTCATCAGCATAGATAGTCTAAACTATAAAGGCCAATAGATTACCAGGGTTACACTGATGTAGCAGATTCATTTTCTCAGTCTGCTGCTCTCTAGATGTGGGATATCCATTTGCATCACGAATGGCACCAGATCGGGGAAGGCAGTTACAAAGTGCTGATTCTTCTTTTAACATTGCTTACTACCAGTGGTTGGTGATCATTAATGTTATTTGTCATTTTATATTATTGTAGGAAATGTATTTTTGTCGAACATATTTGATTTAGATTTATATTCTCAGCCACAGTGTGAATTGTCTGCCACCCCTCCATTAACCAAATTTGTCTTCACTGATAAACAAGAATTCATGAATGTTACTAGCACCTTATGGAGAAAGGCCATGGGCTGATTGAGTGACTATAATCTGTTTTGGTAAGAGTTCTCTAAAATCTTAGATTGTTCTTCAATGTAGGACAGAGCCAAGGGGCGAAGTTAAGTGAGTCATCAGCCTAGAGTCATTACGTTCCACAACCAGTCTAAGTCCAACCCCTCTTGAATTCCATTGACACTTACCTACTGCCAATTTAGCTTTGAATGTTTAGTTGACTAGATTCTTGTGTATAGGCTTCAGCAAGAAATCTTCCTAATTGCAACTTAATGTATGGTCCAGATTCTTTGTGCTTGCCATTACAGCTCTTTTGTCCTTTTTGAAATAATGAAGTTCAGAATTGTATTAGAACCCCCATATAAAATTTAAAATTCTACTGAGGAACTACCACTATTTCAAATATAGCTGTACCAACATGTGCTTATACAATACCAAATTTCTATAAAGTTCTGCAAACAAATTTGTTCCTGTTATTGCTATTTCTACTGTTGAAACACCTCCAGCAAAAAAAATAGTAGAATATACAACGGTTGCGGGAAATGGCTTCAGCAAGTTACATCTCTCACTCCAATGGAACCCTCTGACAGTTTATAGAGGCAGGGATATAAGATTGATAGAACTCTAAAACAAATCTTATAATTAATATATTTGAGTCAGTCTTCGCATGCTATCATATCTAAATATATATATGTTGTCATTTATTGGCAATCTTATGATCCACAATTGGGACTGGAACTCCTATTACTAAATAATGAGGTCATTACATGAGGCAAGCTGAATTTTACAATCCTTTTTGTCATGGTCATTAAGCGACTCACATGGTTTTTAAACAAATCTATCTTTTCCCATTGATTTGTTGAAAGTCTTCTGGATCACCTGACCCCAGGACACTGCAAATATGCTGGTTGCCAATTACCCAAATTTTGATCACATTACTGTGGAGATGCTACAATGGTCATAAGTGAGAGGACAGGTCATAAGTCATCTGTTTCAGTGTCACCTTAACTTTGAATGGTCATTAAATGAACTATCATAAGTTGAAGACTACCTCTAATAATAAGCACAATATTAAAATATGTATTTCTATTCAACCATTTCATCTATCCATCTTTCCTTCTTTGGCATGCTAGTGACTAAGCACTAACATTGTGTTGGGCTGAAATTTTTAAAATGCTGATTTAACAGAGCTGTATAACATGAGTTATGCTGTTTAATGCTTATGGTATGCACTTTGGTTCTCTAAAATATGAAAATGAATACTCGAACTGTC
The DNA here is from genome assembly GCA_025802295.1 of Psammodynastes pulverulentus. NCBI lineage: Eukaryota > Metazoa > Chordata > Lepidosauria > Squamata > Psammodynastidae > Psammodynastes > Psammodynastes pulverulentus. The sequence continues at coordinate 91,239,240 of JAOYMU010000252.1, read as the reverse complement.
ATCTTCTGTAGCTGCCAACTACAAAGTTGTTTTCTAATCCTCTTCGGTTATCATACATTTAAAAGGAACAGTAGAGGAGAAGCTGTTTTTGTTGGCTCCAAAGGAAAAAAAAATCCAGCTATGAATGAACTGATTGTGTTACATGTTTGTTTGCATCAGTGCTAGGCACGGATCCCAAGAATCCTCCCCGCTTCTTCATTGTTCTTTATCCTGCCCCTTTAGATGACCTGTTAGTAGATTAATTGCTTGCTGCAAGAATCAATAGAATCCTACCATTATACTTTCTTTTGTCACAGACAATAATATGTTGGTGAAGGTGTCAATCAACATCTTCCAACAATATATGAATATTAGAGATCCTGGTGCAGCTGTACTAGTCTTCAGCAAATCAATCAGTAAATACTAACAATGTGTGGGGTTTTTATAGTTGGAAAACCCCAATTTTATGGTCAGATTTCTATTATTTCTATGCCTACTTTACCACAATTCATTTTTATCTGTTTTCATTTAATTTTGCTGCTAGAGAAAATGAAATATTAAATAAAACAAGTGTTGGAGGAAAAGGGATATTTTCAATGTGCTAGATGGCTAAATTTAAATTTTACATTGAAAAGAAAACCTCTTATCTGACTGGATTGTAGCACTTAATTTAGTGGTGCATACTACAAAAGAAAAAGAGAGAAAAAACTGGTTTTCCTTCTTTCTAAACAGCAACAATTGTTTATTTAATCTCACTTTTAAATAAACATTTATTATATCAGTAGCGTCTGTTAAAGAATATGTCCTTTGTATTATTTTTCCATTCAGGAAGGAAGCTTCTTTTCTTTGAATACCAGGGAGAATCTAATGCACAAGCCCATTATGTTTGCTTGCATATTTTTCTAGCAAGTTGGCTGTTCACAGATGGCTATTGAAAACTGTCAACATTGGCTGCTGTTATGCCAGCCTATGACTTCATCTGGTTGACTTGGTAGCTGAATGCCAACTTTTCTTCCTCTCTTGTTAACGGGGGGCTGTTTCAAGACTTTTCCGACTTCTTAGAGTTGGACAACAATGGAATACTTGTCACAAGCATTTCAGTGCTGCATAAAAATATCATCAGTCTTATCTGTGGCATTTATTTAATTTCCTTTTGATTTCTTTGTTGATTCTCCCTTCACCTCCTCCCTCAGCTGCCATTAAAAGACTGTGGGTAGGTCCCTACCACATGCTAGACTAAATTAAAGGATTTGGTTTAGGATGCAATCTGGGTTGGTCACGTGGACCAGAGGTTTAGTTTTCCGAGCTTTCAGACTCGTGCTGGAGCCCATTCTTTATGTTCTCTCTGCCCGAACGTAGAGAGAACATTATGGTGAGGGAGAAGTTCCCTGAGGAGGGGCTCCAGAATAAATCCAAAAGCTCGGAAGATTAAACCTTTGGTCCTGGTGACTGACCCAGATTGGATCCTGCAACATTATCTTGGAACACATATATTTGCCTGCATTCATGGGTTTGGTTTAATATGTCATAAGAATCCAGCCCTTCAATTCAAAGCATGCAGTATTAAGCAAGCAGTTTACACTATAATCACCAGCATTCACAGGTGGGAATCAGGTAAAGGCAAATGATGATGTAATCCCACCAACACCATGATTTGACATACCTGTATCAGGCATACAGATGCAATCAATGTGCAGAATTTGTGTCATTATGCAGGTTGTCATTCTGGCATCACTGAGGTTTGATGTTGAAACTGCTGGCTGATTTTAGTTGTCAGGGCATAAACAGGTTATCAATTTTCTTTGTTTATGCCAGGTTATGAATTTAGCATTTTTGCAACTCAGCCCATGAGTTTTAATTTACAAAAAGCAGTATCTAAGGATCAATTCAAGTCCATTTTTATTACTTGGCATAAGAGCCAACAATAGGGAGACCAAAGATTTTGAAATATCCCATTAAAATGACTGACTTGGGAAGATAGCACTTGTAATTCAACCTGTCTGAAAAACATCTAAACCCGGGGTGTCAAACTCGATTTCATTGAGAGCCGCATCGAGGTTGTGCTTGACCTCAGGAGACAGGGATGGGCGTGGCCAGGGTAGGCATGGCCAGCTCGACATCACTTGTGTCGGGGGTGCCTGTGGTGGCCCAAATGCTCTGCCAGTGAAAATGGGCTCCTGAGTTTTTGGCTGCGACGGCTTCCTGCAACCTTCTGCCAGAGAAAATGGAGCTCGGGAGGCCCACATGCAGCAGAGGCACTGCGGGTCGGTCCTTCACTGTTTCCAGGGCAGCCCCGCAGGCCGGATTTGGCCAGTGGGCCTTGAGTTTGACACCACTGATCTAAACCAATGCTGCTCACCATGAAGAATATTTATTCAGTTATAGAGTATGAGTTAGCCTTCATTCCTTTTCATCCTGCACATCATTGATGGGAAACAACATAGGCTATGCAGTTTTTGAAGCTATTTTTCAATTAAAGACATGAGAAGAAACTCAAACCACTGCTTGCAATGTGGAAATTGCCCCTCAATTAGCAAAATAGCATTCATATTCCTTGCAGAAATATTCAAATTTCTACAAACTTTTGATCCCTTCTGACACCACTGCATAATCTGCAGGAAGGTGAACACAACATCCGGTGATACAAAGTCAAAATGATCCTAATTTTCTTTCCTGCGCTGGTTTGCACATTGAACTGCCTGACATGTCTAGCACAGAAAAAGAAAGTTCCAGCTTCAAGCTTTGTGAAGAATTTGTACTATGTCTTCCAGCTGCCAAGGGAAAGACTGGGCTACATTCCTTTGTGCAAAAAACAAAATAAACTTTCTGTTTCAGAATAGATGCAGCTCAGGATGAGTGACCTTTGTGAGTCCGTTAGATCAGCTTTTTATAATTTCTTTCTATTTGTCTCATTTAACATCAAGTCTGGCATTTAGTCTGCCTTTTGAGGGCTAACAGAGTTAGCCTTCAAAAGCTGGACTTTTAATCTCTCATTTTTTTAACCATTATCCAGAATGTCCTATGTTCTTTTACACTTGATTTTATTCCATTTTATTTTGCTTTAAATGTTCATTCAATTTAATGTTTTGCCCTTTGATGAGATGCAAATTTTAATACTTTATTTCTAAAGGATTTCTCTCAATTAATTTTTTCTGATTGATCAATTTGCATGGGCTTGTAGCCTTAAAGATTAGAAAGAAGGATGTGGAGACAGAAAATGGTCAGAATGGACAGAAAATCTTGATTATCTCAAATGCCAGGAGAACTGCATCACTGGGGATGAAAATGACAAATCACTTCCTAAAATACTCAGCTTGAGTTCCTGACTCACTCCTGACATGTCTAGTCTCCAGTGATTAAAGAAAAGATATTTGTTATGCCAAGAAAGGAGAATCATGCAAACAAAAATGTACCTTATCTCTTTGTATTTTAGTTAAGAGAGAAAGAGAGAGATTGGAATTAGACATTCAGATTTAGACGTCTGCATTTTTTCCATCAAAAAGAAGAAATGTATGAGAAGTTTCCTTAATTTGAGCTGGATCAATGGGCAGTCAATAATCAAGTATTTTGCAACTAAAGAATCAAAACATCATGAAAGCATCAAGAATTATACCCTGAAATATGCAATCAAAATTGCTACTAATAGACTACAGAAGAAAAACAGAAATTATAAATAGGAAAAATTATCCCTTGGCAAATGTAAAAAGCAAGACATCTTGGCATATAAGGTGGGAGGATGGTATAAATAACCCAGGAGGGTTTTCATGATAATGCTGAATCATTCCCAACACTACCCAGCAGTCGTTTTGGAGCTGTTGTTAAAGCCTGACATCACCACTCTCCCGTGGGCTTTCCGACAGAAGAGGAATGCCAGCAACAAAGAAGTTCTATGAATAGCTCAAAGAGAAACATTCCAATGGGCTTTTCACTATTATTTTTAATGTTATCCAGATGCTATTGGGCTATCGATTCTTTCAAGAAATCTAAGGTGAACGGTCACCTGAATTTTATTGCCAGACAATCCAGTAAGTACCTGGGTATGTGGCCTCGTAGGGCTTAAAGGATAAAACCAGCACCTTAAATTGGACCCAAAAATCCACTGGCAAGTAGTGTAGCAATTGCAATATATGAGTTCCACTGATGAGCCTTGCTTTCCTTTCAATAGTTACGTATTTTAGATTACTGAAATTTCCACATTGTCTTGAAAGCCAATACCATGTAGAGTATATTGCAGTAGTCTACCGATGAGGGGAAGAAGGTATGAATCATGGTTTCAAGGACTTCTCAGACCAAAAAGATGCTCAACTGGCACACTAGACAAAGCTAGGCTAGGCCTTCTGGTGAAGACCTCTAACTACAGGTAGCCCTTTACTTACAACAGTTCATTTAGTGACCATTTAAAGCTACAACAGCACTGAAAAAGTGACTTGTGGTCGTTTTTCATATGATCATGGTCACATAATCAAACTTCAGATGCCTGGCAACTGACTCATATTTATGACGGTTGTGGTGTCCTGGAGTTATGTGATCATAGCTTCTGCAAAATCAATGGGGATTCCAGATTCACTTAACCACCATATTACTAACTTAACAAATGCAATGATTCACTTAACAAGTGTGGCAAGAAAAGTTGTAAAATGAGGCAAATTCACTTAACAAAAGTATCATTTAGCAGCATAAATTTTGGGCTCAATTGTGCTTGTAACTCGAGGACTACCTGTATTCTTAAACAATAGGTGACCCTACAGTCTCAGATTGCAGACAGCTTTTTCAAAGCATTTTAGGAGCTGAGATTGAGCTATATTAATCATCTCAGATGATTCTGCAGGATACAGTGTCTGATGATATTAAACCAGCTTTATTTTAGAAACAAATATATTTTTATATTAGCTATGATTACATGTTTAGCATTTTTGTCTGTCTTTATAAGCATCTTCCTTCTGTGCTAACATTTGAGCTCCCTAAGATTGAAGGTGACCCAAACTACTAAAATGTGAATGTGTAGACAGTGTAAGGAGGAGGAGCTAACAAGAAATATAGAGATGTTTAGCAAACATCAAGAGAACCAGTCTCATTCCAGAAAGAATAAAATTTATCCCATTTGACATATTCTACCCAAGGGTTCTTGTGCATGCATTTATTAGGTGAACTGATAAAAAGAAGGAGCAATCCTGTATCCTTTCAAAGAAGCATAGAAGAAACCCTTTTGGAAAGCAGTGCTTATTGTCAGGTGTGAGAGTTGTTTCACAGTATTTGAAGAAAGGGAAAATTGGATGAATAGCTATGTTCCGCTTAGGTTAGTTCATCCTGGAACTGACAAAAATCACCTTCCTTCAGCATCACTATCTCAGCTTCTGCCACAAGAAGAATGTATTTAACACAGTTATCACAGATGCCATAGCTTCTGTCAATAGGCATCTAATCTTAATCAGCACTTGCATTTTTCATGCATTCATATTTTAATAAACATAACTACTCTAGGTTTTGCTCTGATTACCAATTTAAATAGAGCCAGATAGGAAAAGTGGTCAGAAGGAAGGAATGAAAACATTTGTTTACTTTCTTTCGGAAATGAGAAGAAGCTTCAGGGTTTGCCAAACTATTTCAACACCCCTATTTAAGCTGCCAGCTAGCTAGAACAATAACTTTATTCCCATCCTACATTAAGCTATGGCTTAATAATTTATTTTGGACATTGATGGAATGTGGGCAGTATTATGTTGCCTTGCAACATAGTCTCTAGTTTAGAGATCCCGATACTCATTGAATAGTGTGAGTTTGCTTGAGGCAAAACCAGGTTTGTTTATATGTGTGGAAATTGGGCCCGATGTCCCAAAATTGACTGGTACTGTTCTTACCATTTTCAGGGAATGCTGCTATGGCATACATGCACCTAAGGTTGGTAACCTAGTCTTTCACTATTGTATTCAAAAGCATTACATTGAGGTTTCAGTTCACTATAGTCATAATGGGTGACAAGGCCAATCTGTGGGCCCATCTGGTCACCAACATGGCACATGGAAACTTTCAATTTGAAATAGAAAAAGACTAAAGGTTAAAGGGAGGAATTAGTTAAAGAGAAAATAAATAGGCTGAATGTCTATGAAGCATGTATTACAGTGCTGAAACTGCTGAAATAAATTGAAAAGAGTTACATGCTACAGCATGCTATCCAGACTTTGCAAGTCACAAATAGAAATTGTTATTCCAGCTATGGACCTCGGGAAGCTGAAAATATTGTAGTAAGACAAATCTCTGATAGGAAGGTTCTGAGAAAGGATGAGGAGGATCAGAGGGCAGAACTAATATGAGTGAAGAGCAAATGAAAGTATCTGCTAGAACATTAATGACACAGACCTGTAAGTATTTAATTGAATATATTTAAATAAAGGGAAATGTTAAAAATGAAATCCCCTCTGCATTATTATATCCTCATAAAACTAACCCCAAAGAAGCTGAGGAACTCTTAAAACTTCCCCATTTAAAGAATCAGAGCATGATGATAGATGGATTATGGCCTATTTCAATATATTGGAAGTTTCAATTGGAATTTGAAAAAAAATTGAAAAAATAATGTGCCTCTTTAAGAATTGACAGTTATTTGTGTTTATTTATTGTAATAACCAATTTAATGAAATTTAGTGCTGTCGAACAGTTATCTTCCTTAAGGAGAAACTCTAAATCAGGGCTGTCAAATTCACAGCCTGCGGGTCAGATATGTCATGCGGTGGCCACACCCATGCCAGGTTTGGCAAAGGGGAAAAGGTTGCGATACGTCACATGATGGCGCGAGCTTGACACCCCTGCTCTAAATCTATCTTTCTCAATCTCAATAACTTTAAGATATCTGGATTTCAACTCCCAAATTCCCCAGTCAGCATATGTTGATGCAAACATCTAAAAGTTGGTAAGGGGGAAAAACACCAGTCTGAATAACATTCCCAATGTTTCTTTACCTTTTTCATCCTGGGATTGTACTCCTGACAGAAAAATTAAATTCTAATCAAAGCATTATTTCTGTTTAACTACTTTACTTGTCACACCAATTGTATTAAGTTGTTTTGCCTGAAGCTAAACCCTGGCCAAAACCATCAGAATAAATTGTTGTAGGGAGTACAGCTTTCTAATAGGAAAATTCTGGCTCTCAAACACTGCCTTTGCACTCTGCATGCCTTTGATAAATATGGAGAGCAACTGGAATAGCTCTCATGCAGCTCTTCTTATCTTGCAGAGACCATCTTGGCACATTTTTTGCATTAGGCCAGTCTGAATTCATGACCTCATCTTTGAAATATGACTGCTTAAAGGCAACCCATCCCTAAAAATACATATCCTGTAGAGTTTCCTAACATTGCAAAGAACAAAACACTGGAACCTCTGACAAATCAAATTATATCACATCCTATTGGGCATTTCTATGTGATTACTAGCAACTGCAGTTTTACTCTTTGGTGCAGCAACAATTTTTACAAGATCTCTTTTGTAGCTTCTGCTCCTTCTGAAATTCATTTCCAATCAATATCACTGTGTTATCTTAATGAAAATCTCTTCTGTGATGAGGAGACATGAGAAAGAGAGATTCCAGCAGAACTAGAAAAGAACATTTCTGGAAAAGAATGTTTCTCATAATAGAAATTAATTGGCTATCTAAGAGAGAAACTCAGTGGTTCATTTGGTATAGTTAAATAAAGGGACAATTGAAATTGAGCTAGTAAGGGTAGCAATAATTGTGTTGGATTAAAAAAGAGATGGTTGAAATCAAACAGCACAGGGAACGAACCAACTCCAGCTATTGTCATTCATGATTTAGTGCAGTAGTGCAGTTTTTGTACTTTTTAGTACAAAAAGTAAGATGCAAGGGCCTTATACAATGCTGGCCAGAATCCCTTTTACAGCTCTCGGTTCTCCTCAGGTTGGGTAAGCTAAACATTTTTCATTCGTTTCCACTTGGATTTTTTCCCCTTTAGCAGAAAAACATGGCCGCCTTTGAATCTTGCAGGTACTTCAAATAGACACCTCACCCTGTTCAAAGGCAGGCCCAGCATGCCCTTGGACATGTACAAAACCCAGGGCAGCTCTTGAGCCAAAAGAAATTGGATGAATGACTGTCAACAAACTACAGTTAAACAAAACTTAGAATGACACAATGAACCTCCCTATTACTATGTTGGTGATCAAAAAGAATGACAAAAGGACATGGAGCAATAATGATTCCGACTTCAGACAAAAAATGATGAAAAATATTCAGCAAAGAAACTGCCTGCTTCAAGATGCTTGATACTCCTTTGCTGGAGGTGTCTATAAACAAAGGCTCTGTGCTGTCAAGGATGCTGATATTGTAGTAGTAGATTCATACAGTGGACTAGATCAGGGGTGTCAAACTTGTGTCGCCACAGCGTTGTCACGTGATGTATCGTGACTTTTTTCCTCTTTGCTAAACTGGGCATGGGTGTGGCCAGCACATGATGCATCCAGCCCGTGGGTCATTAGTTTGACAGCCCTGGACTAGATGATCTCCAAGGTGATTTCCAATTCTTACATTCTAGAGAACAAGGCACCATGCCAAATTATTAGATGATTCAGTCACCCAACTTCCAGCTATTTGCAGAGGACAACACTGTACAAAATTTCATAGTTCAAGTGGTAATAATACAAAACCTGATGGAACTCAAGATTCTGCAGTAAATAAACTTTGATGAAGGTCTGTGTCTAAGCCAGAAAAGGAATTACATCTTAGTACAACTATTACAAACAAGAATCTTGGCAGAATCCTTTTTTTTTTTTTTTTTGCAGCAATGACAAATCAATGGCTGATGGGGAGGAGTATCATGCTAAAGACAGAAAACTAATCTGACCTAAATGGAATCAAGCATGAGTGTGGAAGAACTATGTTTATCAAAAACAAAAGTTGGAGATTTAGAAATTAAACCCAGTATTAATACTGGGAAAGATAGCAAGTATTATGAGCAAGTATGAAAACATAACCACAATGAGACACAATCTTCATTAGAACCATCTAGACTTTCTAGACCATCTAGCAATTTTTCAGGTTTCCCAGATCTTTTTATCAGGTGACTGTGGGAGGGAAAATATAAAAGGGATAAATGCTAGCATGATTTATTTTATTTGTGTTAAAAATAACAGAGAAAAGCCAAATAGCACAAGAATAATTCTGGTTCCACAAATACGTTAATTAGGAAGTGAGCCTTTACTGACTAGCAATAGATATAAAAGTTAAAGAATCAAACACTGAAAGAATTATTTATTTTGTGTAACAGGTTAATCATTCTTGTCTAATGTGACCATATCTTTGGTTGCAAAAATGTGGCCAAATCCTAGGCAGCAGCAAAAGATTAGAATATTCTGTTTCTCTTTGCTGCCTCTAATGGCCTCTAGATTTTTGCAGTCAAATATAATTGGTCTATTTCAGCCTAATGTGTTACAAAAACATAACCATTGTAATTGTAAACAGAAAATTATGGACTAGCCCAGTGGTTCCCAAACTTTTTCGGGTTGCGGCTCCCTTACCTGCTTCCGGTTTTTTCCGCGGCTCCCTTCAAA
>JAOYMU010000252.1:91217772-91229600 GCA_025802295.1 Psammodynastes pulverulentus | reverse complement strand
TTGTGAAATGGCGCGGCGCCCTTACGATGGTGCCGCGGCTCCCCAGGGAGCCGCAGCGCACAGATTGGGAACCACTGGACTAGCCTGTTCCATGACTATTACCTTTCTTAAAGGGAAGGTGTGTAATTTTGGGGCGATTGTGAACTCCATCCAGATTTGGAGTGGAATCCTGAAGATCACACACAAAAAAATGTAATTGATTTAATTTCATTTATATTTAAACTAAGTACTATGTAGTTAATGTGATTCTTTCCAGTAATTTAGTTCCTCAAATTCTCCCTTTGAAAATAACAATTTAATGATTTTTTTATTTCTAAGGTTAATCAGGAGTTTGAGTGCTGCTAAACCTTGATTTTTTTAATCACAGTTTCTTGAATAAACCATAATGAGCTTTATTTATACCAAAGGTGTCAAACTCATCACATCACATGTATCATGCCACTTTTTGCCGTTAGTGGAGCTGGGGTGGGCATGGCCTGCATGTGACACACCTGGCCATGGGCTGCCAGCTTGACAGGCCTGATTTATGCAATACAATCAGCCAAGATATTTTCTTACAATTGTTTAACTGTTACTTACAGTTAAATATGGCAGAGCAGTTTGAGATATAGTAAACATTTCTTCTATTTCTTTCTCTTTGATCCTGCCATTTACCACTATGGTGGTCAGATGCAAAAGGGGATCTTTCCAAATGGCTAACATTTGCAGTAAGTTTACTGCATCTTTTAGAGTGTTGTAGAGGAAGAGAATTCAAGAACAACAAATAAAATCTTGTCTAAAATCTGAACTTCTGCATAACATTCAAAGGAAACGCTGTCTTCTATGTATGAAATAGATTATTATATTTAATACAGCACAAGGTATTTTAATTTTATTGCAATAGCATAATTCATTTGCTTTTCCCATCTTCTACAAAGGAGAGGAAATAAAGTGTTGTCTGCAGTCGAGATATGATGCAGGCAAATGAATCAAATAATTAAATCCTTGTATTTACTCCAAATGACAAGCAATAATCTTGAAAGAGCAACATTTGAAGGCCTAAGCTAATGATAAGCTAAGGAAAGTCAGCCTTATTTCTATGTCACAATAAACTGTTAATGGAGTAACTCTGGTGAGTATGCCTTCAACATAGCCAGTACCGGCAAAACATTAGGAATGCCAATGGAAGTCTCATTAATTGTACCAAGCCAAATGAACAAAGGTTCTGAATAATTTTACCTTACTTCACCTTATGTTTTTTTATGGTATATAACATATGTAAGAATAATGGAACATTCTATTGAATTTGCCCTAGTTTGTAGCCAGCTCAAAATGTGTTGCTCAATCAGCAATTTCCCATGAACAGTTTAATTCTGCTAGGAGTACTCTTCTGATATAGGTCTTCAGCTGATGCATCTCAAAACAGTCCCTTGCTTACTAGTATGGTGGCAGTTCTGTTCAGTCATGTCTCTTTATAAACCTCTGTAATGTCGTTTTTCTTACCTCTGGTGCTTCTGAACCAGATATTTTGTATATTTAACTCCCAAACCTTTTTACATAATAATAGATACATTTCATCTGTGTTAAATACTGCTTTAGTTCTTTTATTATGATACTATTTTATATCTCTGATGAAGGTGCTTTTAGTCCATGATCATCCTCACTTAAATCTGTTTATATTTAAGATACCATCTTAAAATAATTCACAAAATGTGTCCTAGCAGAGACTTTTGAGGAATATAAATAGAACAGTTTAAAGAAATGGTTACTGTACATTAGACAAACCAATTTTCCACAGTCTAGTAATTTCCGAATTTGTTTTAATTATGACTTCTAGGTAGCTGAGAACTCTGGAAAATGTGATCCCAATAAAGCTTAGGAGCCCCTGGATGGAGAAGATTGGTCTACTAAACCAATGTTTCAAAGGAGAAGCATCTGCAGTGTTATGTCTCCATTTAGCTAGCTGACTTATTTAATAGCTTACAGATTTGAGTTAATAGTTTATAACTGTATAAGTATCTAATTTCATGGATTCAATGTATTATTTATCTCTTCTGTGTAAAACAGGTTGTGCAAATGATTAGGACATAGTAGTCAAATATTTTTTGAATATCATACAATATTATAATGTATGAGTTACTGCCAACTAGTACTCAGTCATGAATGCAAGGCTGGTTAAAACATGTTGTGGTTGTTCAAGAAATTGCTGAATGGTTTATAATACAGTATTTGTTTGAACTATAACAGTTATGCCTTGTATTCCCTAAACCTTCAAACCAACCAGGCTTTTCTGCTTCTAACCCCAGCCTAGTCTGATTTATTGCATTGAGTAACTGTTACGAATACTTTTGGTCAGCTAATTTTACTCTGTTCCAGTGTAGAATTCCAATGGGAAGATTGAAAGGAGCTATCACAACCAATAGAAAGTATTTCCAGAATCCACCAGAGTGCTTGGCTATATTAATTTGATAAATCATCATCTGTGGAATTCAGTAATGGCTGTCTGCTAAATTTCCGCGCATTCTCTCCAAGGTCCTTTGCCACTTCTCATTTATATTCTATGATTCTATGACTGTTTCTTCCAATATTTCCAGAAGCTTAAGATAATCTCTTGAAGTATTGGTCATTAGCTGAACATTATGAGAGACTCACCCCCCCTTTTTTTTTTGCTTTCAGATACTTAATACAAACTCTGTTTTTGCTGCACTTAGGGCTACTGTGTCTGACATGCAAAAATCCAGTGTGCCATTAGATGGCAGGAAAGGGAGACAGTTCTAACTCTGCTGTGATCCTGAATTTTTGCAGCCTACATAAAGTATTTCTCTTCACACCTGCATATGCCATGAGCTTAACAATTGTCTGAGCACATGACTAAACTGGCGGCATCTAGTCTTTAGTGACTGCTGCACTCTACCAGTAATATATCAAATCTTCACACAGGAATCAGCTTTCTGCAGTCTTCACGTTGTTTTAATAATTAGGTGGATCACCTATGATGCTTTACATATCCATAAACAATGTATCCAGGGAAAGAAACCAAAACCTGGATGAGGCCTCTGTTTACAAGACATGTGAGCAAACTGGTTTGGTTTGTTTGCTTTAAAGGAGGAGGCTATATTATGTTGATGACTATTGAACAGTAACTAAACAGCATCCCAGTGTGCCCACATTTTTTGAAGAATAAGCCTCATGGAATACATTATTTATGATTCATTTCACTACAGATGATATTCAACTATGACTCCTCCATCCCTCTTCACTGGCTGTGCCTCCTGGGGATGTTGGGAGTTGAGGATCTAGATAGAATGCATTATGTAATTTAAAATGAAATTCACCAGGAAACAATTTTTTTCTTACAAAATAATGAAAGTATGACAATTAAAGAATAAACTTTCCCTGCTGCAGGCCTTCTTTTTTGTATGAACTCCTTCCCAATAGAATCTTGTTTGATTGCTACTTCAGGCTTCAAGTTAGGTTAGCTGCACTAGAGTGGCTCCTGGGATATTCTAATCGTCTCAAATTACTGCAGTTGGAATTGCTTTGAAGGGAAGCAATTGTTTTCAGTCACCATTCTAATTTCCTTTTAATACCTCTGAGATCCAAGCATACAAAATGGCATTGCTTCCAGATAAAGATAACTTGAACTCGGCTCTTTGCTTTGAAGTGCACATGACAAGTACTGTCAGGCAGAGAAAAGAATTAAAAAGAGCACCTGGTGCTGGTTTCTGGATAAAATTCAGAACCTAATATGTAAAGAATGGAGTGAGAGAAACCAGAAAAGAGCAGTGAGACAATGCAGCAAAACCAAGATGGAATGGGAAAGTAACCGATCACAGAAGGAGTGTTTTGTATTGTATATATATATATGAGTCTGTTTTTTACTATATAGGTAGGTGTCCTTTTTTCTGTTTTTCAAAGGGAGCCAATTTGGTATAAAGGTTAAGGTTCTGTTCTAGAAACCAGGAAACTATGAGCTCTAGTCCCACCTCAGACATGAAAGCTGGTTGGGTGACTGGAACAATCACTTACTCCCAACCCAAATCATTTCACAGGGTTGTTGTGGGGGGGAAGGAGGAAGAAGTAATAGTATTAAGTACTTTTGCTGCCTTGAGTTACTTATACAAGTAATAAAGGCAGGATAAAACATATAATAAATAAATTTATCTAATGAATAAATAAATTTAAAAGGGGGTTAAAAATGAGTTACTTATAAAGTTGCAGAATTTAAAAAATGCTGACCTGGGGAATCATATTAAGCATGCATTCCTTTGAGAATACTCCAATAGTTTAAGGTTCACTTCAAACATGCAGTGAGGATATTTTTGCACCTCTCTAATGGTCTGTAGTAGGATTAATCAATTTCATCTAGCATTCTCCCAAATGCTTTTGCGATGGAGGAACAATTAAATGACAATGTTTTCAAAATGAAAAGTGTGAACATATACTTGTAGTGTATCCTAAAACTGTGAGTCTGAAAAGAAATATTCCACAAGAAGCAGCGAAAAAATTCTTACTATTGCTAAAACACTATTATTACATTATAGAAGTTGAAATTGGCATTTTAAAAATTTAATTTCACAATGGAACTAGTTCCATTTATAACTTAGATACAGGTTTGAATCAGTGGTGGGCTGTTGCTGGTTCAGACCAGTTCTAATGAACCGGTAGTTCCAATCATCAGCTGGCACTACCCAACCTTCCTATTCTGTCCTATATTTCCATCTTTCTGGATCAGCTGATTCCCATGCCTCAGCCGTTCTACTTACCAGGGCTGCCCTAGAAGGTAAGCAGTTGAGCTTCAAATTGTTGTATTTTGAATGCTGCACGTGCGCGCTCACAGAACCGGTTAAACCGGTTGCAACCCACCACTGGTTTGAATGGACAAATGAACCCCCTCCTGATCAATTTCATTGGACAATAAAGATGTTTCTTCCTGAACACTTTTGGTTGTATCTTATAGATTTTGGGCGGCTAATCATGAAAATAACCTGTAATTTCACCAATCATTTATTGTGTTATAGAAATTGTTTTTACATAAAGACAATGTACATCCTTCAGTATCTATTGGCTATGCAGCACAAATGAAAGAAACATGAAAATCTTGAACTGTTGCTGAAGCATATCCAGTACAGCAACTGGAATATCTGTGGAGATCTAAAAGTAGTGGCTCTGTTGCTTGGAACGCAGCTCGGATATACCAAGTACTGTTGTTACATATGCGAATAGGACAGCCGTGCAAGAGAGTCACATTACATTAAAAAGAAAAGGCCGTGCCAAAAGAATTTGGTTCAAGGACAGAAAAAAGTGGCATATGAACCATATGAACCAACAAAGGTATTTTTGCCTCTGCTTCACATAACAATCGGACTGATGAAAATTTTTGTGAAAGCGAACAAGGAAGGTGAAGGTTTTTGTTATTGAGACAGATGTTTCCAAGAATAATCAATACCAAGATTAAGGAATGTATTTTTGTAGGTCCACAGATCAGCTACATCATCAATGGCAAGAGGTTCAAAGATCTGTTGGTGAGGTCAGAGAAAATTGCCGGGAAGGCATTGAAGGATGTTGAGAATTTTCTTGGCAACTACAGAGCACCAAACTACATTCAGTTGGTTGACAAACATCTTATTGCAGCATACAAGATGACAAAGCACAACATGTCCCTGAAGATTCATTTTCTGCATTCGTATTTGGCTAACACTCACTAAGGTGCAATGGAAGAGTAACTGGAATACATATACATCAAATGTAATGTGACTATTTTTGGACACTGCAGCGAGATGTATAGAACAGAGACCCCAACCTTTCGGGCACCAGGGACCAATTCCACAGAGAAAGGTTTTTCCACACTGGAGGGGCCATGGTTTCGCATGCTGCCTGCATCCTGCAATGGGCTTTGCTTGTGTGTGGACCGGTTGCTGGCATGCCACAGCCCAGTGTTGGTTCACAGCCCAGGAATTGGGAACCCCTGGTATAGGACCCTAAGGTCAAATGAAATAGGCAGCTAAACATTTTTACCCCTATTGAACTCATGCAGCATGACAGAAACATTATTCAGTTACATACATTATAATCATTAAGAGTTAATTTCACATTTTTCAAGATTCCTACATTACTTTCACTCTGAAATTATATTTATATTCAGTTTGAAGGGGTCTACCATAATCACCCGGTTTTTCAGAAAGCAAACCTTTTGAAAAAATTGTTGTCCAGTTCAAATTTCCCATCAAAATATATTTTAAAATGTGAATGTATATATAGTACATTTCAAAATCATCTTTTCTTTATTGGTGTGCATTTTAACTGTATTTTAAGTCAAGATCTATACCGTAATGTTTGAAAAGAGCAAAAGCCATCAGTTATATCAGTTTTATCTACATGATCGATAGAGCAGTCTCATCAACTCAGTTTGTATGGGAATTTGCAAAGGCTGAATTTCTCAGATGTCCTTAAGCAGTTCAAAATATTTAAGAAAGCTTATTGTCCCTATGGGCAGTGACAGAAGCAGTTTTAGAATTTGAACCAGCATTCTTTGCATTTTCTTTCATGTGCACTGCAGTTAATCTTCTCCACTTGATTCAGGAGAAATTTCTGGGGACATAAACGTGAAGAACTTTAATGTCATGCTTGCTGACTTTAATAAAAACTTTTACAGTCTCACAAAGAATGAGGATATGGTAACAACAACAGTAATAGTGATGTAGAATGATTTATTATTAGGGATAAAGAAGGATAAGGGACTGATGGAACTATTCATATTAATTAGGCACTACAAATTTCTGTTAAAGATGAACAACTGGGAATATGTTTCAAACATTTTCCAATAATGGATTACTTAATTTTTTCGCCCAACAATAAAGTAAATTATCTTATCATCTGAAAATAGATTGTAGCTGAACTACTTTCAGAATTAAAATAGAGGCTAAAAACATTATTTATTAAATACACTAATTTTCTCTCTTTCACACACCACATGCAATCTTTCCAACATCACTTAAACTGTAGCAAAAGGGGACTTCTGCATTTGGTTTGAATGATAATTTGCAGATAAAGTTGAGAGATCAAGCATACCAAAGTGACGGACTACAGTATGCCTCTTTGGCAGATATTGACAAGTGGGTGCAGCAGCTTTTCCTAGAACTGGAGATGAAAGACTGTGAGAACTTGCTTTTTTCTGGTTTCATAATGATACTTTTTAAAAAAGGTGAACAAGTCATGTCATGAACATGATTGTTAATTTAAAAAGTGCTTCAGAAAGGATATAAGAAAAGACAATAATCAACATTTCCACTGCAGAGAAAGTCAATACTTTCATATAAACCAGAAATATAACATTGATGCTTTCTACAGAATTATGAAAGGGGATGAGGGAAATGCACAACCCAATAACTTACTAATTTTCCAATTGGCAACATAGGACGGATGGAAAGTGGCAAATAATGAGAAATAGTGTTAGTAAGATAAAGGACAGTGATAGCTACAGGATGTGTTCAAAAAAGTCAAGAAGTGAGCATGTTACTGAAACTCCACCCAATACACTTAAAGAATAGGTGGAGCTTCAATTCACAATTATCTTGATTATCACAGGTGCCCTGGAACTGCTCCATAGAAATGCTACATCTCAGTAAAGATGCACGTATTTTTCATCCTTTCAGGAGAGAAAATGCTGGAGATACAAAACTGGATAAGGGTCTCTCAGGCTGTCATGAGAATCTGTGGTTCTCGAATTAAGTGAAGAGGTTATCTGAAAACATATAGGGTGGTCACTGTGGGAAAACAAAAACAAGCTTTTCTGGCCTGAAAATTTAAGAGCTTGTGAAATAATACATATGTTTGGCATCACAAAATTAAAAATTAATAGTTAAATAATTTCATTTGTACAAACAGGTTCACTTTATAGTCTTTCAAAACTCTACACAGAATCGTTAAATGAATAATATAAAAATATACGTTCCTAAATGTTAGCATTTATCTCAACAATCTTTTTTATATTCTTTAATGTTAGAATTTATCTCTTTGATCTCCTCTAGGTACTCCTATAATCTTTTCTCCACCTCTGTTTATGAAAGCTTTTGTTGCAAAAGTATATGGGAAACTGTATCCTGATATTGCAGCTACAGATGATAATACTACTTTTGAAATAGCCAGCACAATAAGCATGACATTTGAATAGCAACAACATTAGGGAGATATACATCTGTTTTAAAACAAATTTAAGTGGATCTAAGCCAATTTACTGAATTAATTTATGTAACAAGTTGATGGGTGACATAGTCTGCCAGATCAAAAGACGTGTTTAACTACTCCCTAGTCTGAAATTCATAGATGCTATTTCATATATTGCGTTGGCAATCATAATTAAAATGTTGAATATGATTGCATAATAACTCTGTTATATGTCCTAATAGTGTGTGGGGGGGGGGTCTGCAGAGGTGCCAAAGTACCAGGGTAGTGGCCACAGCCATGCAATTAAAGCACCGATTTTACATCTTGACACACGTAAAAAAGGCTGGGGTTTTGACTGCATGGTTATGACTACCAACTTGACTTCTTTGATTCCCTCCTTAAGGACCTCTTGGACAGTCACCAAAGATTCTGGGACATGGTAAATGGAGACATTCCCCATACTTTGTTTCAAGAGTAGAAATAGCTATTGATCATAAAGGAGCAGATTGAGGAGCAAAAGACCACAGAGCTGATGTCTCGAGTTTGAATGCAAAGATTAGCCATTGCTTGGGAAGGCTGCTTGCCTGTTGATTTTAACCCCTTTACAAAGCCTAAGCAGGGCTTTTCTTTCATTTTCTGCAACAGCTTTTTCCCTCATTGTCTAATCTTCATCCTGTTTTGTTTCCTTTTTTCCCTCAGCAGCTATCCTGAAAACTGAGTGATGGGCGTCATCTTCCTTAAGTTAAAATTTTAGGAACCAAGACCTGTGTGGGTTGATTGTTCTCCTGCTGTATGTTCCATTCCAATTAAACACAAGAGTCCTCTGAAGCTCAGCATAGGATTTTTGCTGGACTCTGGTGGGCATGTCAAGAAAGAGAAGATAGGATTTTTTTTCTTTTTTAGCAACTCCTTGTCTTAGGATCCAGGCCACTGAATATTTGCTTCTGCTTTAATAAAAAAACATCCATGAACATACAGGATTGTAAAAGGACTTATTAGCAACAACAGTTAAGGCATTCATTGGCCTGCTGAGAGCTGGCAAACTGTTTAGAAAATGTAGCAAAGATGCTAGCCAGTCCAGTTCCTGCACTCAGAAGCTACATTTTCTAAACAGTTTCCCAGCTCTCACCAGGCCAATGAATGCGCTCAGAAGTTGGACCTATTATGCTGAGTAAATGTCAATATTGTTGCATCTTCTCTTATCACTTTCAAGGAAGAATATTTTGGCTGGTAGTAATGTATTTATTTTCAGTATCAACAACATTGTTAAAGAAACAGCTGTCCTAATCTGCATCACAACAAAGATCATCTTCATAGCACATTTCTCTAGAAATTATGAGCTATGGACAGACTAAAGGTCCCATTTACTCACAGATCAAAATGCTGAAGCTTTAAAAAAAATCTGAAAGATTCAGGAGCAGAACGTTAACTTATTTCCCTGCTCTCTTTCTTTTCTTTACTTCCTATGGCAATACAATTTTTGGGTCACTGGTTCATCCATTGAATCCATGTCCCACTAAAAAAGAACTCAAAGTCTCTCAATAGCTTTTGGGATTGTTTTGACATCTAAATGTTATTACTTTGAATTTAAACATAGGTAGGCCTTTCAGATTTGGGTGAGAAAAAAATTAGGCAACTATTAGATAGCAACTTTAAGTTACAATTTGCTGCCACCTAATTATTCCCGACTTTTACTAGATAATTCATTTTATAATTTCAAAGACCATACTTAGCTTTCAAGCTCCTGCCAAAATGGAAATCAAGTTTCAAAGAATATGACCATTTATGCTATCAAATCTAACTCTACGCAGTGCAGAAATAGTAATTAAAGCATTTCTCGCAGCTGGAAAGCCAATAATATAAAGTATTGCTTAGCAATGCTTCTGATTCATTAACATGATGGAACAGATTTTCTAAGAGCATTAGGCTCAGGCAGATCAACAATGCATTCAGATAGCCTGTATACCATGAATACTGTTTACAACCTATAACATACTAGCAAGATAAGTTCTTTATGAAAGATCCACGTTTGAATGTTCAGAAATAGGTAAATTTAATTAAATAAACTGAAACATCAAAATGTATCAATTCAGACCTTTTAAAAAATTCTTTTACCTATAATTACTAATCTACATTCTTTATATCTTACTCTTTCTACAACTTGAGAGGACATTTATTTTTATTCATCTCATGTGACAGGAGTATAGTATCATTTATGAATGTGTTTAAGCACCAATTATTTTAAACCATTGGTTAACACTTGACTTTTCATGTTTCTTCATTCAAACTTTCTTATTTATATACTCAAATATTTATATACTTTTTCCATAAGGATCTCAGTTTACCCATTTTAAAACATAAATTAAAGCAGTTAATCTTTAGTAGAAGATACATATATTAAAAATGCACAGGAGAAAGATTAAAAAGGATGCCTCCCTCATTCATACTAGAATGGCTGAGTGAAAAGATGAAATTTCAGTAGGCATCTGAATAATGTATTTTGGGGGATAGGGAGAAAATAGGTCAAAAAGTGGGAAGTACCACTGAGAAGCCAGTCTATGGTAGCCATGAAGTGACAATTCCCCAAATAGTTGAATTCACAGAATTTTTTTCAATTATAGTAATGAAGTTATTGTGCAGGTATCTAGAGGTGAAGCATTAAAACAGGACCACATAGAATCACAGTAATTCAAACCTACATTTACTCACAAACACAACTGTAGATAGACAAGCTGCTTAAAAAAGTGCGCATAACCAGCTAAAGCTGGTAATAGTCATAGGCCCAAAGGTTACTTGACTGCCAGTGACAATGACTGTTAAGAGTATTTTAAAATATGTACCTGCTCCTTCTGTGGGATTATAGTAAGCTCATTTAGAACAGATTTCTCAGTTCCCATAGGTTGGGTCCACCCACTCATAAGGTTTTTATCCTGTCAGGTTTGATTTATCAGCAACTTATCACTGTATCCAGACACTGTCTCAGAGTATCCGTGTGCTATTAATTTCAGATGTTATGGAGAAATATGCCAGTATGTTAATGGCACCTGGCCCTAAACATCGTCCACCACTCTCACATTTACCTTCCCTAGATTTTAACAATATATCTGCTTATCAGCATGCAGCCTCCGTCACATAGCAACTATAGGTAATCCTCAATTTATAACAGTTTGGTGACCATTCAAAGTTACAAGGCACTGAAAAAAGGGACTTATGACCATTTTCCACACTTTTGACTGTTGCAGCATCGCCATGGTCACATGATCAAAATTCAGAGACTTGGCAATTAGCTCATATTTGTGACTGTTGCAATGTCCTGGGGTCCTGTAATCACCTTTTGTGGCTTTATGATAAGCAGTCAATGGGGAACCCAGACTCACTTTAATAACTGTGGCCAGAAGAGTCGTAAAATGGGGCAAAACTCACTTAATAAACGTCTCACTTAGCACATAAATTTTGGGCTCATTGTGATCGTTAAATCAAGGACTACCTGTATACTAGGATACACAAGGCGGTACTTCTGAGGGTTTTTTTTTTTTTTTTGAAGCATGACTCTGCGGTGTTAAGTGTTTAAAGGTGCGTATATTATCTACCAGCTTTTAGCTTTATGGCACCCCGTGAAGCACTCAACAGTGAAGGCAAAATTCCAAATGACTACAGCTGGCCCTGGGTTGCACGTGCAGAAT
>JAOYMU010000252.1:91190552-91205816 GCA_025802295.1 Psammodynastes pulverulentus | reverse complement strand
AGCTTCTTGGATGAGAAGTGAAACATCTTCAAAGAAAAACCAGAAAGTCCAGTTGCCTCTTGAAAAAGCACCTTTGGAACATTACAAATACTGTAAAAGTATATGTTAAAACTAGCTTTTAGGTAAAATAATGGCAAGAATGCGCAACTTGCCAATAAAAAGTATATGAAAGTAGAAAGCCAACAGAGAAGATAATGTTTTTTTATTTATTTCAGGAGTGTATAATATATCACAGCAAAAAATTGTTAAACTTGTATGCTCTCCTATTCTCAACAACTAATGGTCTGCCTGATCAGGTATAAAAAGTATTTGCTTAGTGTGGTGAGTTGCTGCTTTCAAAAAAGAAGCTTCTTCCACTGAAATCAAAATGGTTGGGTTGCAGATGCCCATAAAGACAATAAGACATATGGACAAGATGTTCTGGAATTAGACACTTGTCCTGCTTTCTCAGTGCCACAGAGAATGAGAGTTTTGTGGAAGGAAGAGATAATTTCCAAATTGAGGGAAATGTTTTCATAGGAGGATATGCTGAGATCCAGTTTTCGATGATGAACTCTTACCCTCTCATAAGAGGATACACTGCTTGGAAGCTGAAGTCTTTTTATTATGGGTGTTTTTCTTGCCCAGATGTGTTTTAGACAGAGCAGATTCCATTCCTAGCAGGCATGTCGTCATGCACACCTGTCACAAACCCATCTGTGTTTCTTTTGCCTATAAATTGAGTTGATTTTGTCTGGGCTGAAGAAGAAACATAATGATAGCATCAATAGATATTTTAAATATTCTCTTACTTGTTTAAAACTTTCGTTTTAAAAATGAAATAGTACCTTTCCTCTGATCTATTAGTGACTCTCAGACAGTATTTTGGGAATATGTTTCTTTGGGGAATTAATTTATTTAAATTGTATGTGATGCTGCAACAGTGCAAAAACCTGTCGTAGAGGGAAATCTGTTAAAATTTGTGGATTATTAAGATTTGAGAACCTGTTCTTTAAGTTTCTTTTA
Organism: Psammodynastes pulverulentus; assembly: GCA_025802295.1. Lineage (NCBI taxonomy): Eukaryota > Metazoa > Chordata > Lepidosauria > Squamata > Psammodynastidae > Psammodynastes > Psammodynastes pulverulentus. Next base: position 91,204,811 of record JAOYMU010000252.1, on the reverse strand, counting down.
ATTTCTCATTTTAGTAAATTATTTAGATTTTTTTTAAAACATGCATTCATTAAAATTTGTTTTTGCACATTCCATGATACTAGTTTACATTTTCAGTTCTGTATAACCGATTTAATTTTGCAAACAGATTTTTGGATGCAGTTCATTTTAATCTATTTTTAGTATATGTTCATGCTTGTTTGCACTTTTGTCCAGGCATTCTTCCCTTTTTAATTGGCAAACTGATTTGCAAAATTCAAAGAATTATGAATGTAGAAAGGCACTTTTTATGTGTATTTCTCTCAACAGTGGTCTACTCCAGTGGTTCTCAACCTATGGTCTGCGGACCCCTGCGGCGGCCGTGATGTTGTCATGGGAGGTCCGCAAAGGCTTGAAGAAATGTTATGATTTAAATCTTAAGTCTAGGGGGTCCATGGCCACAATAGTTATTTAAAGGAGATCTGTGGTGTAGAAAAGGCTGAAAACCACTGGTCTAGTCGATATATAATGCTTACCAGCTGTTCCCAATGTTCTAACTGCTTCTTTTTTTGTATTTCCTCAAAAACTTTCTCATAGTAATACAGTATAAAAAATTACATGGTGATATAAAGTAACAAAATCTGTATGCAGACATATTTTTTTATATATTTTCAAAACAGAGAGCAATAAGAAATGGTAATATTTTATTCTAATGATAAATTACTTAGCAACTTGAGGGATGAACTCCCAAGTTATTCCTGATTGAGTTTTATTGGCAAGATTTTCAGAGTGAATTATCATTCTTCCCAGGTCTGACAAAGAGTAACTAGCTCACTCACCTGGCTTCACTGCCTAAGGAAGGACTACAACTCACAATCTCCCTCAGCATGGTGCCTCAATCACATTTACTTAAAAATTATTTCATAATGTGCTTCTTTATTTTTCCTTACCAGATCCTTTTTTCCTCTATTGAATAACCATAGAGATGAGTGTTCAGAATAAAACTAGAATTAATTCCTTTGCTTAATTAAATATTAAAAAATCAAAGGCTAAATAAAATTTGGTTTTTAGAAATTGGGGGAAAATTCCAAAACAAGAGCACATACTTTAGAAGTATATTGTACAATATGTTATATATGAATGGATGTTCAATATAACATATACCATCAATGAAATGGAGAAATATTTATTTTTAAAATAATGTTTTCAGCTGCTTTTTTAAAAGAAGTAACACATAATATGTGTAAGAGAGTTAAACAATATTTTAGTTTAGAATCTGTGGAGATGAATGAAACTGCTACAAGCAGAAACAAGAATGCAAATATGTTTAGAGAATTTAAAAAGAACAACTTGTTACTGCAATAATGGAGCAACATTTATGTATATCTCTGCTCCTTGAAATACGGAGTTGGTGGAGTGGTACTTTTCTGATTCCCATTAGGTTAGCCTTTCTTGTCTAGCTATTGGAAATAGGCTTTTCTTAAATTCATAACCAATAAAAATACTTTTATGTCATGGTCTCATACCATTTGGTACTATAAAAGTCAATTAAGCCCATGAATTGACCTTGAAAATGCATTAAAAACTGAAATCTTAATATTCAAAGTAACAGAAAAAAATCCAGTTACACTTAGTCCTTGCTTAACATCCACTATTCAGCGACCATTCAAAATTACAAGTGTGAAAACTGCTAAAAAATGTTGCATCACCCCCTGGTCATATGATAAATATTCAGGTCACATTTACTTCTGTTGCTGCCAGGCCTGCAATCCACACTCCTACCACCCACAACACTTGCCGGATTACATTCTCTAGCGCCCATTTGTAGCACTCACCCACCTGTGCTCCCCAACACTCCTCCGCAGTGCAAAGGATTGTCCTACTTGGCCTAGAATTCCTTTCCAGCATTACCTGAGAACGATGAGACTTAACCTATGCAACCAGGTAGCTGTTTTAAGAATACTGCCACTATTCACAAAAGGAAATACAGCCATCATAGCTTCTCTACTTAGGCAATAGTAGCCCTTCATTCCACAGAGGACCATATGACAGATTGCTGCTACACTGGACTAAAAAGCACTTCACCTCATAGAGGACATGGCCTGTTTGGTTGCCAAGGTAATGATTCAGAATGATTCACTTAACCACGTTACTTAGTGATGGAAGTTCTGGTCCTAATTGTGATAAATTGAGGACTACCTGTAATGCTTGTGGTAATGACTGAGAGCTTTCAGCTTCTAACGGTAGTTACTGACGTGCCGTTTGTTCAAATTAATTACCATGTCAGTCTTCCCAAAGATGTTTTTCAAGAGGCAACTGGACTTTCTGGTTTTTCTTTTTCTTTGAAGACGTTTCACTTCTCATCCAAGAAACTTCTTCAGCTCTTCAACCATGACCTGGATGACTGAGAATCTCCATAGACATTTAGCTATACCATGTCAATTGTATTCTCACAGGTTGCAGCCCATATAAGATTGTTGATAGTATATCTTTTTATCATCAGTATAACCTTCAGGGATACAAGAGTTAATGTGCAGCAGTTCAAAATCCAATAGCGAATATGTAGCCAAACCTTCCAATTGAATATTAAATACCAAAACAATAATATTTAATGAAATTTCCTCTATATTATGTTAGGGTCCCTTGCCACATCACTTCCAGCAGGTATATTTCTACAGTTATGAGCAGTTATAACTGCATAAAATGATCTGCCAGTAGCTACCCAATTTGTTTTCATGTTGCCATTGCACTACAGAAATCTTCAGATATTTTACTTGTACTAACTATTTGAAGCAAACCATCTACAAAAGTACTGAAAGGGAGCACATGTCAGTTATCTATCTTTAGTGGTATGCAACTATCATGTGCATTGCCTCCCTTAAATATGATCTGGTTTGCTCACTTTCTAAATAGTTTTTAAAGATCAAATTTATTTTACCTTAATGAAAACAGTTAACAGGTGTATCTTGGAAAGCACAGAGCCATGTAGTAATCTGATCCAACCTAGGCCATGGTACACTTCTCCAAGGAACTAATGAAAGGCATTGTGAAGTGCCCATACTGAATCCAAAGCATCTCTCTTTTATATCTGAATACCGTAACCTCTAGCAGTATCTTATCTTGGATTAGAAGACAATTCAATTCAATACAGTATCAATGGATTTGACTTTCCAAATCAAATCGAGTAGTTGAATTGAATCAAATTTGTCTGAATTGTTTTAATAATGTGGCAGAGCTTTACTTTTTAAAATTGATTTGGAAAATTGAATTCTGTTGCTTTGTCACGGTGAATCAAAGGACTGCATTGACTAATCAGAACCAGTATGTACTCTTGTTTTCTTCAGCATTCTGTTTGTGAAATAGTTGCTTGTCAGAATTGTTCAAAGATGTGAACTAAAAGCTGGGGAAACCCTGATTTTTTCCCCCAGTATCTGAATTGATGTTGTTTTACTGTTTGATTCAGTGTAAATCCTTAAATACTATTGTATATTACTAACGATTGAAAATGAAAATGCTGCAAGAACTTGCTAGATTTGTGAAAGAAGAAAAAGGATTCATCTATACAGATATAAAATTTCAATCTAGCATATTGCATTTTGCTCATCTTGCAGTTTCAGGACTTTATATTGACATTCTTCGTTGTTCAATAACAATAACAATTTAGGAACAAGTGGTTCCTAAAATTATTTTACATTGCTAAGTTCACCGTGGTATTTAGTTTTACCAGAGATACAATTATTATTTAATACTTACATATTAATTGGAAAAGGTGGAAGGCTAGAAAAAGTTGGAGTTCTTATCTCTTACTGCAGGACAGTCAAACTCATGGCCGGTGAGCCAAATGCATCATGCACTGACCACGCCCACACCTGGCTTAGAGAAGGGGAAAAAAGTTACGATACGTCACACCCATCTTACCGGAAACACATACAACCCCATCCCATAAAACTGTCCTTGTGACTGATAAAAGGAACTGAAATATTTCTCTGCATTTGCGAAGTCAATAGATACTCTAAATAATGTCTACATTGGATTTTGTTTAATGTAATGTGCTTTGTGAGAGTTCTACCTGACTGGTGATCCCAAATCTCCCTCTAACATAGTTGATATCATGTACACTTTGTAGTGCAAAACTGGAGACATATAGTATGTAATTCCCATATTCACATTTTCTCTTCATTTCTCTTGTGTAAAAGAACTGTTAAAGATTGTAAATTGAATATTTCCTTCCCTTATTTTTTTGAAAATATTTTGTTTTCCATACTTATTTCTGCTGAGGTCATACTGTATTTGTTTTTCAGATGAGACACTTTTTGCTCTTCCTGTTGCATCTGAACCTCTGATGCATTCTTCTGCAGGCAAGTCATTTCAGCTAGCCTTTTGCATTAGAGTACGCCCAGTGTATTTTGTATTCCCTTCCCACTAATAGCATCTTTGTGTATTTACTAAAATTTGGTTTGGATCCAAGAATGTTCAACCCAAATTTAATAAACATAAACTTTTGTTTTTTTAATGAGATAAAATAAAATTCAAATTCAGAGTGAATGCTTTTAAATTCAAAATACACTTTTTGAATTCTTGGACCCTCCTCTACAAGATGATTTAGGTACTGATAAACTGTTTTTAATATAGTTCCTGTTGCTGACATAGTTAGCATTAATTATGTAGAATTAACGATGTATTAGTGTTAGTGCTGCTTGCTACTGTAATTGTAATACGTTTTTTCCTTTTTATCAGAGATGTTATATGGACCAGTACAAGTGTAATGGTTACCAGTTTTTAAAATTGGAAATAGGCTACAGGCTTGTGTTTTCTTCCTTTTCCCTAGCATTAATTTCCTCTTTCCTAGGGTTTACTTTTCACGTTGTTAGTATTTCTGGTTAATGCTGAACAAGTTTTTCACTGAAACTGATTAGTACTGAACATAGCTAATGCTAATGCACATAACAGAAAAAACAGGGGAGGGAAAAAGAAATGCCTGTCTGTAGCCACTAGCCAGTCTCTGAATTATTGTTCAGAGATAATCTATCTTTATTGGCAACTTTTTTAAAAAAAAAAAGAGAATTAAGATAAAGGAGAACCATTACTCATATCTGTGTTATGAAGCTTGTACACTTAGTACTGTTCTCAATTCTTCCAGGGGTTTATTATTTTGCATAGCATTCACAGCTTCATTAACTTTGATTCTATTTTCTTAATCTTGCATGCTTTTTCTGTTAATCATTCTACAATAAGATTTGGGCTAGCTATTGTTTTGGAACCTGTCATTAGCATTGCTTTAACTTTTGAGGTTACTTGCATTGCTGCTAACTGTCCTTTCTGTCCACGGCCACAGACAAAGGTATGGACTTGCAAGAACAACTGGGTCATGCATGCTCAGCCAGGCAAGAAGATTTTGCTGCTGCCTCTCTTGATGCTACTGCTTCTCTTCCCTCCCTCTCTACTCTTTCAGTCAATCCTTTTAAAGAGTATGCGGCTCTTGATACATTATCAGATGAACTATCTGCAAAACATAGTTACAGTCAAATTGGAAGTGATTTGTTTAAACTTGCTACCCAGACTGCACAAAACCCATTCCTTGCAGATGATGGCAGTGAATTTGCAAATGTAAAACCTTCATATTCTGTGGATCATTCATTCTGCCTATTTCAGACTAAGGAACCATTGGATGCTAAAAGAATTCCTGATACAGAAGAATTATCCATATGCCAACAGGATTTTTCTCTAGAATCACCTGTTGAATTATTTGTAGAGCAAGATAAAAAAGAGTATCTTGAAGAGGAGAAAAGTGCTATCTATGATCATGGTGAAAATATAACTTTAATCGATAATCATTATTCAAGAGATGAATATGCAGATTTAAAGCCTTTTGAACTCTCCTGGGTTAGTAATGAAAGTAGTAATTTTAAGGATGTATCTGAGAATGAGATAGACAATAAATTAGGAAGTATTGCAGACAAATACATCAAGGAAGCTAAAACTCTGGCTGCCCACAAAGTCATTGAAAAAGAGAATGAAAGCAGCAATGAAGATATTTCTTTCCCCGACATTCCAGAAGCCTCAAAGGAATCTTCACAGTCATATATTACTTGTACAGAATGTGAATCATCAGATAAAATTGAGAGCAGCATGGTTACATCTCTCCCTCTAACAGAAGAAAAGGCATATGAAAATAAAACAGATGAAAAAAAGATAGCAGAAATGATGGACCAATTTGGCAGTACCCATATTGATTTGACAAGTGGCCAAGAGAAGAAAGTTGATTCAAAGAAAGAAGAGATTCTGTTGAGGAAGGTCTCTGATACTAATGTCCCTGAAGGTTTAACTCCAGATTTGGTTCAAGAAGCTTTTGAGAGTGAACTACATGATGTGATTAGTCCCAAGCTTGCTTATGAAACAAAGATTGATTTGGTTCAAACATCTGAGTCATCACAAGAGTCTTTGAATGTTGTTGTACAGCTCTGTCCTTCCTTTGAAGGAGGGTCTGAAACATCTCCATCCCCTATCTTACCAGATATTGTTATGGAAGCACCATTAACTGCAAACTCAGCTGTGGATGGAGGGCCTCTTGGGCAGCTTGAAATATTCCCATTTGAAATGTTCACTGCTGATAATGAATATGAGAACGATTATGAGAATGTATTACAGAAATCTGAGAAGCCTCCATCTTATCAGGAAGCAACAAATGTACCAGTAATCCAGACAAAAGAAGTCATGGTTGAAGCTGCTAAGAAACCTGACAATGAGAGTACCCTGCCTCTAGAAGATTTAGATACTTCATATATATCAATTGCATGTGATTTAGTTAAAGGGACTAAAATACCTTCATCAGAGTTCATAGAATATTCGAAAGCAGAAATCACAGAGTGTGTATCACAACTTGTGCCTGAGTACAGCGAGCATCTTGAAAGGACCTCATTGCCATCTGACAAAAGCTATTTATTTAGTAGTCAACCAGAAATTAATCTTGTGCAGAAAGAAGAAGCTGTGAAAGGATTGTTATTTGAAACAGCTACTAATATTATATCAAATGGAGCCCAGAAAGAAACATACAAAGAAGTACAATCTTCTCTTAGTGAACCCTACTTGGAGTCATTCCAGCCCCAACTGGAAACTTCCAAAAATGAACCAACTACTTGGTGTTTGGAAGCAGAGGCTGCAGATCTAGCTAAGAAAGAAAAGACTCCACAGCAACATTTGGAAGAACTTGGTGGGTATAATGATAGTTTTTCTGTTTTTAAGGAACCCATAGTGAAAGAAAAAATTGTGCTGTCTGCACAATCCTCTCCAGAGGCAGATGGCTCCGTCCCTTATCAAGTTGACAAGCTGATGAGAAGCACTGAAGATATATTAAAGGAGAATGAAAGTAAAAGGCCTTGTGTAACTCTTCAAGCTGAGCTGATACCACCTGCTTACCAAGAAGTAGCACAGGACTTGTCTCTAAAAAACATACATATCAAATTTGAAGAGCAGGATCTTTCTTTGGAAAAATCCTCTGAAGACCTGGACAGAGAAGTACATGAAGCAACTAAGAAGTATTTACCCTCAACTGATGTTACTCCTTTGCCCTCAGAGAAAAAAGTAGTCAATGTAAGAAAGGGAGCTGAGAGCCAAGATGTTTCAGTTAAAGAAAAAGAGAAATCCATTTCTATGTTTTCATCAAAGCTGAGTGAGCCTTCAGGTAATCTGCTTTAACTTCTTTTGCATTTCATTAACTATTTACATCTCTTCTGCATGCCACATTTCTGTTGTGTGTGTATTCATATTATACAACTCTTCTACTGAGAAAACTATTTATATTCTTTGCTTGCCATTGTTCTGAATATAAATAGCCATTTTAATTTAAGTTTCATCTTGATCATAACAGAAAGTAGAGGCTGCAGTTTAAACTGTATTTGTGAACTTTTCCCAGCTTGATTCTCTCTGCATGCATCCAACTTCCAGAATTCTGCTTGAGTATAATGGCTGGGAATTCTGGTACCTGAAATCCCAATATTCTTACAGGGAATTCTGTGGGTTTTGAATATGAATTTATTGAGATGCTTGTGGGTGTTAGTGCAGTGCTCAAATGCAACTATATTTATTATACTTATTGCAACTTCTGGCCTACTTACTGCAGCCTCATTTTGATACCAAAGTGTGTTTAGCTCTTTCATTTTTCAGATCATGTTGAGTAGTTCACTAGAAAAATGATATGTAGTAGCGGTGCAAAAGGTTCCATGGTTTGGAATAAGAAGGAAAATATTTAAAACAGCTATTGTTGAGGTCTTTATTTATATAAATTGATAGTGTGCTTTGTGCGGCATACTTATATAGGCCTAGTTGTTTTGTTTCAGACAAAAGCAGAAATTGGAGAGGACTGAAGCTTCACTAAAATGAAACATTTGGGCATTTTTATAAGTAAAGGGTAAAGATGATGGTTTATTAATAGGCCTCCTTTAGCCATATCTGTTCATTTCTTATCTTCAAGAACTTGCTTCCATTAGATCTTACTTGGGAAGAGGTCTTGAGAAATTTGTAAAACAACATTAGTTTGAGGGTATTCAAAGTAATATTTATCATAATAAAGATTTGATTGGTTGCTAAATGGATCTGTTTAGTTTAGAGACTGCATACTTCTAAATCCATATAATGGAAGAATAAAGGATGGGAGAAAAGCTGTTGTGTTCAGCAATTCTTGTGCCTTTAGTATGGCTTGTAGTTGGAAATTGTATCCATTACAAATTATACCCAACAGACTAGTCTACCGTATTTTCCGGACTATAAGCTGCTACTTTTTCCCCATGCTTTGAACCCTGCAGCTTGTACAACAGTGCGGCTTATCTATAGATTTTTCTTCACTAACTGCCACCAGGGAGCGCAAAAACCTTTCTGTGTAAATATCTCATTTCACAACGTATATATCTGCGGCTTATAGTCCGGTGCGGCCAATATATGTAAAAATACGGTTTTCCTTTAAAATTTAGTGGGTGTGGCTTATATACCGGTGCGGCTTATAGTCCAGAAAATACGGTATATGTGATCTGTTTCTAATAAGAGGGTAATTTAATTAACAAGAAGAGTGGTTTAGGTTCTTTCCTTTGTGTTCGCTAATGTGCAATTTATACTCAGACCTGAGGATTATACATTATTTTAAATTTAAGAACTGGAATTTTTTAATTTTATATTTTTCAGCAGCCTTTCCTTTGGGTGTGTATTTATCAGCATTATCAGAAAATATGGGATGATACGTAAGAATTGCCTAGGTATGCTAATTAGGGGAACTTCCCATTGTTGTGTAATATATGGAAGTCACAGAATTAGGATCATTCCACAAATTGAAGAAATAACCATCTTTTGACATTTTTAGATGTGTGTAGAATTGTTAACCAATAGGTTTTTCATTATCATTTGCCTTACTGTGTGGCAAGGTCCTGTTTTTTAAATTTCTATTTAAATGCATTTTATGCAACTTTTTAAATATTAGTATCAACCTTAGGAACAACATACTCATTTGAGATTCTGCGACTCTCTAACATGTAACCTGGATTAAAACAGTAAAACTGAAAACAGGAACAATAAACCATTATGTCCATTTCATTTGCCAGAGAAAATGTAAAACTTATTGTAGAAAAACATACATTTCCCCACAAGGTCTCCAATAATAGCTGTCTTTTAATGGCCCTTCTAAACCAGAGCAAGGTTGGAATGAATTTAATTTTAGGGAGAATGCTGTTTTCTCTGAATTGCATCACATTGGTCAACCTGTTAGCTCCCCCCCCTCCCCCGCTCCCCAGATGTGGCTTCTGCTTTCAGCTACCACCAAACTTTATGTAATAGCACTAATGTTCTTCAGTCTCTACTAGGAAGAATCCATCTTGACCTTGGGCAAGCTGTTCCAAAGTAAGGGGAATACAACCAAGAAGGTGAGGGGTAAGAACAGGGGTAAGCCTGATATAATATTGGACTGGAAAATTCAACCTGAAATTTGGCGTAGTTACAATTGGAGCCATAAAAATGTTGTAGGATTTTACCTGTACTTTAACTTGGACTTAGAATTAATTTGCAACCAGTATACCCCTCACAGTATCAATATCACTTTGGTGTAGTGCTTCCACCAGCTCTAAGTAGGGATGCTGCATTGTACACTATTTATAGCTTTGGCAAGGGCAGCTCATATAAAACAAATTGCAATTGTGTGATCAGAAGATGACAATGGCATGAATTAGTGTAGTCATTGATCCAAAAAGATTATAACTGTTGAATGTGCTGAAACTAATCAAAGGCTGTTACGCCTATCTCACCAAAAGTGACTCTGGGTAGCATGCAGCAGATTTAGGGGGAAACACATGAATTAGAATCTAATTAGAATCAAATGATAAGAAATAAGTTTTTCAGAAGATGTCTTGATATTTAAAATCATAGATATTACTCTATAGGCCAATTGCCTCAAGAAATTTTTGAAGGTATTTTGAAGGTATTTTGTCTATGCACAATCCTTAGCTATTCCTGTTCAGCAGGGACTTCTACCTATTTCTCTTGCATTAATTTTTTTTTGCTAGAATGTAAAATATTCCATTGCCAAGCTCTATGGCACATGTGCATTAGGTGAAAAGTCTAGTGAATTCACCAAAAAACATCATACGGGTTCTCTACATTGTTCCATGATACCATTTTAATATCTGATTTCTGTTAAGTGTGTATCTGTGCTTTAAAAAAACATATTTTCGATTATCTGAGAATTTTACAATGAAGCTGTGTGCACAGAACTTGGCAATTAAATGTCTAATTCTTGGAAGGGAAAAATTATTCATTTATTTATTAGATTTATGTAGTCATCCTCAGATATATGACTCTGGGCAGCTTGTAATATTAAAATAATTTTATAAAAGTGAACAATTGAGTATCATTCATCTATAATAGTAGCTATGATTCTAAGTTTTGGTAATGAATTTTCTTAAGATAACTAATAGTCCAATTCATTAATTGATCAAAATGTGCTGCCAGGTATTATATTTTGCCTTGATATTTAGTTTTCCTACAGTGTATAATCATCCTTCTGACCTTTTTGAAAAAAGAATACATTATCTTCAGAGCTAATTTTAGTTAAAATGCTAGCTATGTTTTTTCTATTTCAGTAAAAATGTCAACCAATCAGATTCATTTCAGTACCAATGTATAATTTAGACCCTCCTTAATTAATATTTTAAAAGTATCATCTAGGCTCTTAGAACAAAAACAATATATGCAGTAAGAGGATCGCTGTTTTTAAACTTGGCTTATGTATTGAGCCATGGAAACCCCAGTTATATGTTCAAATAAATTTTGCTTATATTGCCTGATTGAAACTAATTTCAATGTCTGCTATAAACTGAGTATATCAGTTTTGTAGAACAATGCATTTAAAGTCTGGATGGATCACTGCTAGCTGGAGAATATCATTGCCCTAGTTAAGAATGGGCTATTAAGATCATAATTACCGAGAATGAAGAAATAGCTCTCACAAGAATATAGAAGCCTGGCTTCTAAAGCAGGATATTTTGTTCAAAAATATTTTTAAAAAATCAGAATGATCTCACTTTTAATTAATGTTATTGCCAGCTTTCCTTTGCAAGGATGAACAACTCATTAATTATGTATTAGTTACTACAGATCATTAGATGTTTGACTCTAACTTTGTTTAGAGTTCTTCAGTGGGATTAAATAATTTTAATGTTTTTATTTGAAATGCACTTAATATCTAAATGCAATGCAAAGCATAAAAATATAATGCAATATAGATCAAGATCAGTAATACAATAATTTAAAACAATTTAGACTGCTAGTTTTGCTAGTTTACATGTTTGCAATATACCTTATATGTTATTTAAAATATTTAAAGAGATTTCACAAGCTCTAATTTACTTTATATAGCACTTTTATTGTATATATTCTTACATGTATTCTATCTTGCTTTGAGCGCCATAGTTTAGTAAGGATTTAGACAAACCAGAACAGTGTCAAAGGAAGATGATCAGGAGATTAAAATCTAAATGTTATGAAAAATGATTGAAGGAATTGGAAATGTTTATTCTTGAAAAGAGTTTGCAAAGAGGGCATATGATAATACTCTTCAAATGTCTAAAAGGATGTTATCACATAGAAGTTGACAATAAGTGTCATCCGTTGTTTCAGAATGCAGGGTACAAATTAATGGATTTAAACTTAAAAGAAGGCACTGAATGTTAATTGGGTTTCAGCATAGAATCTGATTTGAAACTTTAAAAGCAGGCTACAAATTCTGAAATTTCTGAATGTTCTGAAATTTCAATTACTTCAGAAAGTTACAAAAATCTAAAATAGACAACTGATGCCACCTTCTGTTTATAAGTGAAAAGTCATCTTTTATTTTTTTTCTTTACTGTTACGTAGTTCAACATTTATTTTTTATAAAATATCCTTTTTACAAATATATTTTAGTGCTAATTAACTACAAATCCATAAGAAGACTTAATATATATTTATATTAATGCCAAGTGGCTTAACAAGAAAAATGTATGTGAAGCCTGATGAAGCTTAATGTTAAGATTTATGAGCAGTTGGCCTTTCTCTTAGCCTTCTTCTGCTTTGTTGATTCATTGTACTATATAATGCATACACTCTTCAGGAGTGGAAGAAATAATACTAAAATAATTGTGCAGTGAGGTTTTGAGTGTTAGAAATATGCTGCCTTACTATTCTATTTGTCAGCATATACATGTCTGAGTTTAAATGTTCATCCTCAATATGGATTTTTTAAAAAAATCTATTATTCCATGTACTCTCTCTCATGTTTTTCCCCCAGATTCCAAACAATTCTTAGGAAAGCCCTGTCTATGTATTACAGCATCAGTGTATCCCTCCCCCACACCACTGGATTTTTGTACTATCAACAAGTAAATGGTTGCCCGGGTAAGCAGATTGAACGAAGGAATCAGTAGCCTAGTTACAGATTGTACTGCGTCAGTCTGCTTCACACCCAGAAGATAGTCAGGTGATTTAAGTCCTGCAGCAGTTGTGCAGCAAGCGAGAGACTGCAGACCTCTGCTGGAGGAAGCTTGACGTTTCATGTCTCAGTGTTTTATTTCTCCAACTGCAGCTTTTTCATTGATATGCATAATTGATAAACCGAGTTGAAAGGGCAGATCCACTGTGAAGAGAGATGGACAGTCAGCTGAACAGTTGGAAGGATAAGGGTATTTGCAGTTTTACTTTTGTTTTCAGTCGTTTTGGTGCTATGGGTTGACTTCTATGCAAAAAGCTTATAATATGCATGGTGTAAGGGTAAATTTGTAGCATATGCGATGGCAAATTTAGGAGGAAGAAAAATCATTTAAGAAATTAATGCTAAATATGGGGGAGAGATTATTTGTCTGACTCTGCAAATGTTGCGGTGGATTAAGCCTTGTCATCTGACAGCATTGAACAGCTTGTCTTTGGTATGCCCTGGCTGAGCAAATGTCAGGGCCAGCTTCAGTTTAGCTGATATACTAGGTCTGAAAGAAAATGGCTTGGGCTGTGGTGGGGGTGTTTTTTGTCTGTTAAATAATGTTGTTTAATGTAATACTTGTCTTGTGGGTTTTTATTTTTTCCGTACAGCATAATCTTCTCCACTTTTTATTTTTAGAAAACAGGTAAAATCAATGAAGAGCTGTTCCTTCCCTAGTTTTCACTCCCTTTCTGTTTCCTAGCTCTCCTGGCTATTTTTAGATGCTAATGTTATTCGAGGTCTCCTTGATTTACAAAATGAATCTAGTTTACTATTCAATGTTTCAAATCCTTTAGCAATCTGGCATAAAGAAGTAACCCCAGGTAAATCACTGAACTTTGTCCCTTCAATCTCTGTTCTTGTAAGTATCTGTAAAAGTAAATGTTATTTTTAAGTCTGGACTTCAAATTTTAGCTTCAGTTCAAGTGATCAGACAAAAACTAACTTTTTGAGGAGATTTTGTTTTTGCTTTAAGGAGAACTTTCTGGGATAGTTTGGGTGTGTGGATAGTGAGGAATCCTAGTTAAGATGATATGGAGTCTAAAGTTCGTAGCTCTGGTTTCAGAAATATACAAAACTTGCACATAAGCACATTGTTTTTTTTATTTGCTTTAGTCATACTTTTTTCCTGCCTCTGGATGTATTCGGTTCATCAAATTGGACATATCAAAAATAGTAAAACAAAATTTTATCTGTTCTGATAAGTTAATGCTTTTTCTGGCAAGTTTGTGGTAATCCTTTAGTTAGTTAGTTCACTTTATTGTCATTGTACCTTGTACAACGAAATTAAATACCTTCTTCAGTGTACATGAATA
>JAOYMU010000252.1:91069914-91085186 GCA_025802295.1 Psammodynastes pulverulentus | reverse complement strand
GGGTTAACCAAGAGGCAGTTTCTGTAAGCAGGGCAATAAAGATTAGGCTAGAAACAACTCCAGAATGTTTCCTTCCTTACAGGATTAGCCCTGTAAAGTGGAAAAAACAAAAGGAGATTTCTTCCAACAAACAGTTCTCCAAACCGCTTGGAAAGTTAACAACCGATTCTCGCAAATAGGTGCAAACCTGTTGAATCCCACCACTGCCTGTATCCTTCAGGAAAGGATGCAATATGAGAAGGAGGAAACAACAAGAATATCAGGAAGTAGAAAATCAGACTGATTGCTAAGGGAAGCTAAAAGGTATTCTCCTTAAAAAGAAAGTACAAGAGTTATCTTGAAGTACGAGGTCAAGGAGTAATTCTTCATTCAAAGTAAGACTATTTGAAAATGGTCAGAAATGTCATTTTGTGCCACTTTTAAATGTCCTCATCATAAGAACTGACATTTAAGATGCTGATGCTGATGCTGATGCTGATGCTGATGATGACGATAATGATGATACAAATTGTAATGTATATAGTGTGTATTTAATCCCACGTGTTATGCATGTGTACACACACAAACTTTGGGTCCAGGCTAGTAATGCATAAAATAAATATACTGAAATCAATGAGACTTTAATCACGATCATCTTGAAGTTTATTTGATTGTTATATTTATATATCACTGGATTCATAAGAGTAATCACAGAATCCCACAATAAAATTTAAAAGCAATGCAAAAATATATCCATTCATTAAAAAAAATCATTTTCATTTCATTCAGAGGTAGACCATATATGAGTTTGATGTAGTAGCTAAGCACCAGGCCCAAGAAACCAAAGGCCATGGATTCTAATTCCTTCTTAGACATGAAGCCAGACTGGGTGACATTGGGCCAAATGCTTTCTCTCAGCCCTAAGAAGGGATACACAATGGCAAGCTGTCACAGAGTTTGCAGCATAAATTGACTGAGGATTCATTTAACTTCTTTATATATAAAATAAATAAATGTTCAATACCAATAGTAGATTCCTCCAACATGGAGTAGTTACAAGCTAACCAAACAGAAGGAGAGAGCAGACTTGTTACAGCTTCATAGCTCAGAGCAGACATACACACACAGAGAGAAAAAGCCACGCCCAAAACTTCTTCTAGTTTCACTTTCCCATTCAGCTCCCATTCAGTTCCCATTGGCTGGTCTGTTGCCATGCCTACTCATTGCGATTTTGTTAACCATGTCACTGCCAATTCATGAATATACTGACACAAGCCACTTCTAAAAAATTTGCCAAGAAAACTACAGTGACTTGTGCAGGCTATTGCCAGGAGACAACACTGACTCAATGCACACACCCCTCAAAAAACCCCATGCACATGACTTATTACTTGTACCTAACCATGGTATAAATATGCCCCAGAAAATCTGCAAATCTGCATGACATTGCATTGTCTTGTCTCTATTCTGCCTGTGAAAAATAATTATATTGTTCTTGGTTGCACCATTGTTAAAGAAACATTTTCCTTCTTTTCAAAGGCAGCCTCAAGATGTACAATGGATTTTATTATCCATCACCTTGGACAGAAGTCAGATAACTGCAGTGGCTTGAAAGAGACAAGAGAGACAGAAATCAGTGAGCCTTTCATCTGACTCAATGTGGATAGAGGGCAATTCCAATGTCAACTCTGAAGCTGGCCTGACTGAAGCCATTTTGAGGCTTCAGGGTTGCCACACTGGAGCTGAGGGATAGGGAGGTGGGATTAGAGATAGCTGAGGGTTTCTAGCCAAAACAAAATACTTTCCCCTGGGAACCAAGGACATTCCCACAGGTGGCCGGACAGAGGGGGAGTAACATTACCAAGCAACCGGACGGCACCTTGATTGGACCATGTGACTGATTGATTGGGGAAGGGGGAAACCTTTTACTTTTAATTAGGTGAACACCACAGGAACCTTCAGAGTCGGTTTTCAACAGCCTATGCCAATATGATATGTCCAATAAAAGTATTCTTTGAAGAATCTGCCTGCCTCAGAGTCATGCTTGCTTTGGGTATATTACTTGGAACCCTAACATCTGATTAGCACTGAAGAAAAGCCCTGAGTTTGCATGGAGCTCACTTCTTCTCAAAAAATATGCATTGATAATGTATTGATGAACTTCTCCCCCCCCCTTTTTTTAACTTGAGGTCTTTTAAAGAAAATTAGGGAGAAGTGAGAGAATAGGGATAAATTGTAACTGGCACGTGCAAATGTAAAATAGATTGTATGAGTTAGAGTTCACAAAGATCATATCTCATAAACACTCTCATGAAAAAGAGAATTATTGATCAAAATGGAATACTTGTGAAACTTCCAAGGGGGGGGGAGGATTTTTTTAAAAAAAATCCTGCAAAAACTAGAAATAAATTTTATTGAATTTTGCCTTTATGCACAAATCTGGTATTTCAAAGTTTCAAAATGTATATTTTAATATGCATCTATTTTTTGAATGCAAGTATCATTCAAAATTCCAATTCAATATGCTTAAAACCATGAAGATCAGGATAACATTATTGGGGAAAAATGAAATCTATTGGAAAGACTCTCCGACAATTCTTAGGACCTTGAATTCTTAACAATCTTAAACTCCTAAAAGAAGTACCGGAGAGTGAAAAAAAAACCATATGAAACAAACTCGAGAAAAGCACTTCAACCTTTCCTAAAACACCTTGTCTTTTCAGCTTCAGACTCCATGCTAAACGGAAGTGACATGTTTGGCTCTGAACTTCCAGGCCAGATTGATTTGAACATCCTAAAAGGGCTGGCTTGATTTTCTCATGTTGATTAGATTCTGTTTGTACTTGGAGAAGGAAATTTGTAAATAGTGGCTAGTCTAAAATAGAAATTGAAAAGTTGAACTGCCTGTATGGGTTGAAGTATTTCACTCATAATTAGTAACTCAAATTGCAGTGTGGCATTTTCACAGAATCATTCTTTCTTAGGCTAGGCTAGTATCAGTAGTAATGCTGTCCATATTTTATTCCTTTTGGGTCTCATATTTCCTCCTTAATGTAGTGCATCTTAATTTCTAGATAAAATGAATGCATTTTTTAAACTTGCTTTAATCTCAGTGGGAGTCATTTTCATATATATAGTAGCAATGTGGAAGGTTTAACTTTATGAAGTATAATACAGACCCGTCACATCCTGGCCATAAACTGTTTCAACTTCTCCCCTCAAGATGCTGCTATAATGCATTTCATGCCAAAACAACTAGACGCAAACACCTAACTTCCACAGTACTGTCTTATGCCTAAAGATAGGCCTACCTATGTAGTAGGCTGTATTGCTATTATCCTTCTCATCTTTTCATCTTTCTCATTTTCCATCTTTCTCACCCCTCATCTTTCCTACTACCTTCGCCTATTGATACATTATGATTTATCAATTGTTGTTGATTTATAATTGTATCCTATGATTTATGATCTATGACATCACTTTGTTTTTGTATGTGTACTGAGAGCTTATGCATACTTAGAGACAAATTCCTTGTGTATCCAATCACACTTGTCCAATAAAGTTATTGTATTGTATTGTATTGTATTGTATTGCATTGCAATACATTGTATTCTGTGTTCTGTATTCTATATTCTATTCTATTCTATTCTACATTCTTTTTTAAATATTTTTATTAAGTTTTCACCATTAAAAAATTATATTCTACATTCTATTCTATTCTTTCAAAAAAGTACATCCAGATGTTTTAAATACACAGATGCTGAGCCTTGCAGCTGTTGTAAACTGCATCCAGCCAATTTATTTCTAATAGTTATTTTTGACTGACCATTATTATTTTTATCATGTAAGTTAAGTATGTGAAGCTTTAAAGTTCGTATATTCAGAACTCTACAAAGTAAACTCTCCCCCCCTCATAAATATAGATGTGTGAAGATTGAAACCTATTTTACAAAACTATTGTTCAGATCAAGATGTGCAACATTTAACAAGACAAAGATGGAGTGAGACCTGGATAGAGTTTAATTTAACATTCATATTTCATGCAATAAAAACTAATGGAACTCAGAGGCACTTTGGAGTTTGCTCGGAGGTTCAGTGATGGTACAGTCTGGAGTTACAGGTTGGGCATTAGTGGTGGTATGCTACCGGTTCGGCCCGGTTCGGCCCAACCGGTAGTAAAAAAAACCCTCTGAGGATCAGCTGAGAGGAGGGAAAAAAGCCTCCCGATCAGCTGAGAGGAGAAAGAAGAGAAAGGTGCAGGATTGGCCCTCCCACCTGCCCCTGCACTTTTCTCTTCTTTATCCTCTTAGCTGATTGGTGTTTCAGGCCTCAGCTGGTGTGTGGAAAGCTGTGTGCGTGTGTTAGGTGCACCTGCACGTGCGCACAATCATCGAACCGGTAGTGGAACAGGTAGGATCCCATGCTGTTGGGCATCCTAGTCAGACAAAGTTTGAACACACTCAAAAGTTCTTATCCTTAAGGACAAATCTGAAACATGATAATCTGCAAAATGTGTAAAAAAAAAATGAGTAAATTGAGCCCTCTGAATTGAATGCTTTGTTGTGGTCTCCAGAGTCTATCCAACTCCAGTTGCTGAAAATCAGCAACATGGTTTCCTGCTATTTTGGGCTCAGGAAATGCATTAAAAAAAGTTGTAACTCTAAAATAAACTTAACTTAAAAAAACAAAAGTAAAATGATATTTTCACCTTCCTTTTAAAGGAAAACATTGAAAAACTAGGCTTTGCTTATTTTACCTCCCAAAGAACATTAAGAGTGACTAATCTTCAAAAGTTATCTGCAACTACCCTACCAGTAGTCTAAAGGATTAGTTACCGCTGAAAAATCACAAACAGAACTGTCATTTTGCCTTATCTTATTCACATGCTGAGTATATTCCATATTCACATATTCCATTACGATTTGCTGATGCTGAGAATTCAAGAGATAAATATTTGTGTATTAACTAGGCCAACTCTGCATAGGCAAACTAAAACTGACATCAGAACAATTGATACTTGATACTAATTGGACAATGTTAGTATTTTCATTTCCAGGAAGGTTCACACTTCATATCATTTTCATTGCAAAAAAAATTCGTATTTTCCTTTTGTCCTCAGTGGCTAGCCTATTGTGTTTGAACAGAATAGTAAAACCATTAGTAAATTCAGTGTGAGAATCCTGCAACTGAGGTATAAGAAAAATAGGGATGTTTAATTCAAGGTATACGTTTTCAGAAGTTTTACTCAAGCATTAAACATGTTTTTGTATATAAAACAGGGACAAAACATATTATGGTTTAAACAGAAGAGAGGTCTTATGAAACAGCATCCTATATTAAGAGTAAAAAATAAATTGCAGTTATGAATTGCCAGAAATAAATGTTATATTTATATTTATATTCCACGTTATGTAGTCACTTGGAGAACAGCTTGTAGTTCTGCACATCACAAAATAACCAATGTGAAAAGTAATAAAATTAACAGGAGATATCATTGAAAAAAGGCCATCATAGCAATCCTAAATTATTATGGAAAAGATGAGAAAATTGTACTGATATTTACTATCAATGCCTGAGGCTTTTACCCTGTTTTAGCCAATATCTGGGATTTAGAACCACTGTTGGCTTTTCTCCCACTCTTTAAAAAGGTTTATTCTTCTGTCTTAATCACAATGCCAGAGCTCCAGATTTTGCTGATTTAGTCTCTAGAGGATACTTTGACTTGTTCTTGCCAACACCAGAAACTGTCTGCTCAGTTACAGTTGATATGATGGCTTTTATTACCTTCTCAGCCAGCAGGTGTCTCTTTTTCTTCCTTTAACTAAGTAATTCCTAATAATCTCTGTTGGTAAATGCATATTGAGACTGGGATTTCTTAAACATCTTTTGTTATTATTAACCTCTTTGTGAATTGCCTTTGACAGGTGCTTTTATTGTTCAAGAAAGCACAATTCCAAATTAAGGGAGAGAAAAATTCTGCTGTCATAACACAGTTGGTTTGTGACTACTGAACAATTCAGGTTACAGTAAAAGTACATGGCCATTTATAAGGCCTGACCAGCCATCTTCAGTATAGAGAAATACTTTATAGACGGAACTGCTCAGGAGAGATAAGTATTGATGTAATTGTAATAGATGTGTGCTAATCCTGATTATTTTTGTCTCGATAAACCACCATACTGCAGTTTTGTAAATAAGTTGCTTCACAGCAGGTGTCTGAGCTTGGTTGCTTTTGAAAAAGGTTATTAGGGACAGACCTTATTAATCTTTGAGTAAAATCATTGAAAGATACCAGAGCTACAGGAGTAGACTGGTAAATCAAAAGAAAAACAAAACTCCAGAACAGCAATAAAACACCTTCGTTGCTATGAAAGTAATATTGCTGTCCAGAATCACCTTATAGGGAAGATGGGTGGCATAAAACTTTAATAAATAAAATAAATAGACATTTCCATGTAGTCACCAGTAGGGAAAGTCAATTTGAGGGGAAAAAAACCCCTACCTTGAAGTTTTGGGCTCATCTGTCATGTCTTCAGATGTTTATTTATTTGGTTAACTAAAAAGTGATGATTACCTATTGGAGGGCCACTGCGTCTATTTTATTTCTTACTTTACGAAAAGAAATGTGGACAGTAATTATATTACTTTTATTCAGTGGTTGAATAAAATGGACTACAACAATAAAAACAATAAAAAGAATAAAAAGAATTCACAATGGATTTTATTTTATACTCATGAGACCATCTGCTAATTTTCAAATGCTGAGGATTCTGCAAAGAACTGGACAATGTTTATTTATTTTATTTTATTTATTAGTTTAATTTCTATACCGCCCCATCTCCGTAGACTCGGGGCGGTTTACAACACATAAAAACATAAAAAGCTAATACACAAAATTCTAAAACCTTATTTAAATCCCGACTAAAACCCTTGGTCATCCCAGGCCGGCCTGCCGGAACAGCCAGGTCTTTAGCTTCCTGCGAAATGATTTTAAATCAGGGAGCACCCGCAGCATTGGAGGTAGTTCATTCCAGAGGGTTGGCGCCCCCACAGAGAAGGCCCTGTTCCTTGGGGTCACCAAACGGCACATGTCGATCCATCATACCTTAATGGTCCTGGAATGTCTTCCTGCCCCTTGTACAACTTTGATCCACTACCTTCAGTGACAGTGAAATAATAATTTGAGGTTGAACATTTTGGGGGGCTCTCGGCACAGAAGGAATAGACTGAGCTCTTTGATTTGCTAATGTGGCTGCGCAAATATTAAACAATAAAGGGAAATATCAACTGATACACATATGCCTTGCCTCCTTTGACAGCAGCAGTTGCTTCCAAAGCCAAAGATCACTGTGGATGTTTTTTAGGGACTCCTTTGATTGTTTTGTGTGATTGATAAGTTAGTGGCTATAAGTGCACTTTCTTTAATACTGTCAGAATTCTAGAGTTGGAAGTTTTCCAGTCCAAACCCCTACTCAAGTACAGATCCTTATAGAATCCCCCCCAAAATGGCTGTCTAGCTTTTTGCTTGAAAACATCAATACATTTAGATTTAGAGTGACAAGATTTAATTTTTTAAAACTTTATTAAATGATACATCAATTTCTAAAATCAGCATTGCATCATCTTAATACAAACTCCATTCATTTGTAACTGTGTATAATATATACACAATGGAAAGAGTTTGTGGTGCAAAGCTTCTTTTGTGATGTACGTCTCCTGTGGACACCTCTGCATGTACAATTACTTTATTTTAAATAGGTAGAAATAAATTATCATTTTTAGTTAGATGTGTCTATGGAGATTCTCAGTCATCCTGTTCATGGTTGTCCCAAACATGCTGTTTTAAAAGGCAACTGAACTTTGTTTTTCCTTGAAGATATGTTTCTTCAGTTCTGACTGAATGGGGGAGGATGGAAGAATTTATATTCCTTGTGGTCATCTGGATATTAGCACTCTTTCTGAGAGTCATTGAGGCCACTTGGAAGTTTATCTGTGCTCTCAGGGTCACCTGAATAGTGCAAATGGGTAAGAAACCTTCGTGGAACTGCTGAAAGGACTGTGTTGTAAATAGGAGATAGGAGGTGTGGTATTTGTCCTCCCTCTGTTGAAAGAGAGCTGTTCAATCTTATGGCTTATGACCCTAACCCTCTTTCAAATCAGCGGTTCTCTCTGTCCAAGGATGAGAAGGAAAAACAAAGTCCATCTCTCTCCCTCTCCCTCCACTAAGTTTAACTCAGTGATCCTCAAATTAGGAAAATTTAAGATGTGTGGCTGTGGACTAGCTGAGGAATTCTAGGAACTGAACTCCACACAAATTGCCCAGTTTGAGAAACACTGCTTTAATGTCTATTAATCCTGGTAGCCAATAAGATAAGAAGATGTAATAATTGATTTTCGAGCAATATCTTTCAAATACCTGGAGATTTTTTACAAAATGTTCCTTTGTTAGCTTTGCTTTTCATAATTTTATTATTAAACAGAACCAGGTCTTTTAAAATGTGTTAAACTTTGGCTCAGTGAATGTTAGTCTTCTACTTTTCAGTGACTTTTATTCTGTAAAACACTGATTTGCTAGTTTTTTGTTGTATTTTTCTGATTCAAATATTTTGCAAATGTGGAGTCCTTGGTGCTCTCTGAACTTGATTGCTTTCTCTTCTACTGTTGTTGTTTTTTTGTAAATCTTCCAATGAAAGCCACCTTGAGCATCATTTTATCATTGATTTTATTTATTCAATATATTTGGCCATTTATTAAGAGTAGCCTATATATAAAAGAAATAGTGAATTTTTTTCCCAATCTAGTGAGCAAAGCCTTTCCCAACAGTTTAAGTGATACCTACTAAGTGCACACACAAACATATATAAAGTGTTAGACATTGGCAAATATATTGAACTTTTAAAAAAATCATGTCATATATCTAGAGCTAAGTATCTTCAGAACTGAAAAAAGAGATGTTGAGTGAAGAGCCAACTGACAGATTTATTTATATATTTTAATATATAACACATTATGGATTTTTTTAACTAAATAAAAAGAATGCCAAAACTAAACAGTTTTTAATTTAAATTTTCTTTAATTTAAAAATAATTTAATTTAAAAAGGAAAGTACACAAAGAATAAAATCAAACGGAAAAAGACATTTGGATGTATATATATGGGATCTGTCTTTATAAATTGTCCTCTTACAATCTTGTCATCTGTTTATATCTATTTAAGATCTTATATCTCTTTATTAGTCTACATGAATATGCATGTGCATTTTATTTCTAATATGCAAATTAAATATTAGCAAAATAGCATTTATTTCATTACAGTTATTATAGAACTGATTATTTAATCAAGGCAATTTTCCTCCTTTTAAAATGTCATTAATTCAGAAAGAGATATAAGGCTTTAGGTATACAAAATTTTACAGTAACCAATTTAGCAACTAGCAATAACTGAATCGTATAGTGCATCAATATATATGCTTTGAAGTTATTAAAAAAAGATTAAATGATTAAGAGTGAACAGAAAAATCTATGAAAATGTCTGTAAATACCCATTAACCACATGAATGATGTGATTTTTTAAGCTGCTCATCTCTTTTTTTTATAATCAGATGAGTGCAGAATAATTCAATAAACTAGGATCAAATTTAATTCTGAGTTAAAATGCAGAAACAATTTGCAGTTAATGACTTGGTTCGATAAACTCTACTATTTCTTTCAATCATAATTTGTTAATAAGTTACAGTCTAATAAAAAATTCATAGTGGTTAGAATAGTAGCAGAATTCACACATGCTTAAATGACATTACAGTCAGAAATGAAAACTGTCAGGCACAAACAACCAGGTCCACATCAAAGGGTTCAAAAATACTGATTTACTGCTCAAGCCTATGTAAAGGAATCTTTGTGGCAACCCTGACGCCTCAAAGATGGCGTCAGCCAGTTTCTCAAACCTGGCTGACGCCATCTTTGAGGCTTGAGGGTTGCCACTTTGGGGACTAACATGTGGGTAAACCTAGCACCTGGGTAAAACCAAAGAAGGTTCAAAGCCATTCAGGGGGAGAAGGTGTACTTCATCCTCTTGTGACTATATAGACTCTAAACCGATTCCTCATTTGACTCTTCCAGTTTAGTCTAGTTAGAATTGGATATAGGGACAATAAGCTAGTGTGATCAAACTAAACCAAAAGAGTTTTTTTTCTAAATAAACGTACAAAGAATTACACTGTTTAAATGGATGGAAACATTTTAAAATGGGTGGAGAGGACCAGAAAAATATATTAGATTTAAAATCTTTCTTCAAAAATAAATAATTATTTAAAGTAAAAAAATGTTCATGAAGCATCAGAATAAATCATTAATTGCCTTCTACAGTATTTAATTATGAAAAAATATTTGGTATACATTTGTTATATCTGGCGTTCACTAAAATAACATGACGTGTCCAAACTAGAGATGAGGGCTTGTCAAAAAGATTATGTATCCTGAAAGAAAATGAAATTTATTGATAGTTTATAACAACCCCTCATCTCTAGTGTGGACACAAGGCAAAATAAAAGTTAGAAATATTTGGAGATAATAATATAATCCAATTATAATAAATACTTACAGTCTGTTACTAATTAAAATATTATGATTATGAAGATTATGATGAAAGAACTAAACAAGAATTCTAATAAGATATGGAACTTTTTGTTTTGTTTTTAATCAGTAATGTACATACTACGTTTAAGAGTCTAATTTAGGAAAACTTTATTCTAACTAAGGAGTTTGTAGCTTGATACCATGTTATAATTCCCAATAGCATAGTTAGCATGTACTGTATTTCAGCAACTTTTACTTGTTTTCCGCTGTTCTAAATAAATCTATTTTGATTTTTAAAAATGGGGGGGGGGAACCTATACATATTTGAAACTCACACCATATGTCCCTTCTACTTATCCTGATAATCTATTTCTCTCTGCAGCAACTCTATGTGTTAGAAATTTACCTACTAACTTGCATTGGCTATGTAATATGTATAGCATAAAAGAAGTTAGTAAGAGAAAATGTGTCAGGTAAATATAACATTTTTCTCCACTGATAATGCAAAGCATCAAAACCAATTTACCTTGATATGTTATGTTACCTTGATATGTTTCACTCCGCAGCTAGCCACTCGGTTAGGTTGATATGGATCCCAGGAAATATCAAAAATCTGTCAAAACACATTCAAAACTGCTACACTAAATTAAAAACCAAATGCATTAAATCCTAGAAATGTCTAATTCTCTCACATAATTTCAACAAAGTTCTATAGCTCTATTAGCAAGATTGTTAATACTGTAGTTACATCATAGCTCATAACTCTTTTTTATAGAAGACAAATGCATTTGAAAAGTAGTCGGCAAAACAAACATCTTACAAGGTTAATTATACATTTGCCTTTAATTTACAGTATTTGTATAAATAATAGGAATGTTAACAATTATATGAAAAATTTAAAATATTAATATATACCAAATTGTACAGACCTAAAGAAAATAGATGGGATTTAAAATAAACAGTATTGTGCGTATTTATTAGTCCATATTTACAACAACATTGTTGCTGTATAGATATCACTCTTGAAAAAACTGGTTTTACACTATTTTTCTTACATACTATTGAATTTATCTACCCAGAAAATTATAAAAATATTTGTGCTCTGCATAATTTAAATTGATATCAGAATCATTCAATACTGATTGCAACTTTAGCCTGTAACATTCTCAAACAGTTGGGGATTGCTTCAAAATTCCATTTTAATTTCCTAAGATAATCACCACAGAAAACCAAAGAACCACTGATATATTGGGAGTCTCATGAAAGGACCTTTTGCAAAGAGCTCCTTCAGCATTATATACAGGAAGAAACCAATAGTGATGGACAAGCTGACTTTCAGAGAAATTATCAATCAGTAAATCTTTTCAAAGAGGCAATATTACGCCCCTTTTTACAATAGCACAGATGCAATTAAAAAAAAACAGTTTAAATCTGTCAAGCCGTCCAAAACTGATAAGATTTTTGCAATCTCACTTCCATAAACCTCACACATTAATGCACGAAACTGTGTGTGATATTAAATACTCAACTCTCACAATGTGTGTTTTTTATTTCCATTCGATCGTGTCTGATTCTCACTGGCTACCCAAGTTTTTCAGAAGTGGTTGGGTGAGAGAAAGTGACTGGCCCAAGGTTACCCAGCTGGCTTCACATCCAAGGTGAGAATAGAATTCAGCCTCCTGGTTTCTAGCCTGTTGCTTTCCCAACTACGCCAAACTGGCTCTCAAGTTTTCTCTTTCTATTCTAAGTGACACTTTATGTGAAGGAAGCCTGGTATGTTGGATATGACAACATACACCCGTGAAAATGTACATTTTTAATCACTATTTATGGAATAGTTATACTCCACAAGTAAAAATTTTCACAGCTATTTCATTATTGTTGTGATCACCCTCCAGTTCAAACAGCTATAAGGTAAAAGAAGAGGTGCTCAGAGGAGGAAATTTAATTTTCCCTATTTTATTACTTGACCACAACATTCCAGGTTTCTTTAAGTCCATGAAACAAAAAAGAGAAGGTGGAATCCATATATCCATATCATAGATTATATTTTTCTTCAATAGGCTGGTAACGACTTGGAAGTAAAATGTATGAAGCCAAAAAGTGAATCAAACTAAGATAGGATGGGACATTAACAGTTTACAATCAAATTAGAAACCTAGCCAACTGTTTTCAGTAAAATAACAGAAGCAGCAGCAACAAATCACTCCCAAATTATATTTGGTTCTCAATGACATAATCCAGGCAAAAATCCTAGTTGTTAAATTACCTCTCCATTATATGAAATAACACCATTTCCCATAAAGAATTGTACAAGCTAAGTTGTATTCTTGATGCAAACAAAAGACACACTCATACAACATTACAAGAGAAATATATGGCAAATTCATTAGCTGATTACCCTATCTGAGTGGCCAGTAGCTGATGCCAGTAGTTTTCCTTTCTTCCAATCCCAAATGCAGACTGTGTTTTTGGCATCCAACCCCACTGAAGATAAACGCTTAGGAAAAATAATACACAATAGTTTTTAAATGAATATCAGTTCAGGAGTAACTTACTACAATATATCAATGCATAAAGAGGTTGAAAAGGGATGCTGAAAGGATTGTATAGAGAATGCTGAAAGATTCAAATGCATTATAGATTTCACTATTCAGCATAGTCAAATCTTCCTTCCTCCCAAATAAGCTTGTAAATTGAATTTAATCTGTTTCAGAACAATCTATAGCATCTTCCTTTTGTTAATTTCATATTTTAAAAACACATGGCGACAGACACAATACAGCTTGCTTTGCTAATATAATACATCTTGCCTAAAATAAGGCATCTGCCCAAGCAAACAGAATCTGGATATGCAATTTTTAATACAACTTTGTGAACAAAACAACAACTGAGAGACAACCGGTTCTCTCATGCAGGAATATAATTTCTCTTTTTCAAAAAATGGACAGTTGAATATGTCACCTACCTCTCGGGAATATTTTTTTATTTTTGCTAGACGATTCTTTAGCTGAATCAAACCACTGGTCTAACTAACTCAGTAATGTTAGGGCTTCACTCTCTCTCTGTCTCTCTCTCTCTCTCTCCCTCCCTCCCTCTCCCTCTCTCTCTCTATCTCTCTCTCTTATGTTACTTTCAGCTGTGAGACAGGCACTTAAAAGAACCTGACTGCGTAAACTATTTGCAATGGTCTATCTATCTATATATTGCTGCTGTTTCCCTGCTATCACTGTCAGGCTGAATTTTCACCAAGTATTCAATGCTGATACTTTTAGAACTGTTGAAAATGTCTCCAACCGCTAATGCTGCAAAACTAAAACAGGTGAAATTTTAAAATGTTTTACTGGTATAGTATTTCACTGTTGAGCAATGTTGAGCTTCAGGGTTCAGGATCATAGGATAGACAGCAAAGTTCCTGAAATTTCACCAGTACCTTCACCAGCATATTTAAAGATAATAAAATGACAACTAAGGAAGGACTATTTGGGTTCCTGTTTTTATTAATCTTTGGATGAACTGCTTTCCTATTAGTGTAGGTTGGTGAAGGCTGATCTCTGATTGGTTCTTTCTTTGTGCCTGATCCTGACTGATATTTTGGAGGGATTGGAACCTGATTGCTTTATTTCTGAAATGTGTTTTATTTCTGAAATGTGACATCAAGTAAATCACATGATTATACCCTTTGGCTAAGCTTTAAAGTAATCTCGTTCTAAGAGTACATTGGAAAAAATAAACTGTTCGTATTTTACATCTAATCTGTATTACAAGCTTCTTTTTATGTTCTTAACCCCTCTTATCAGGAAAATAAATTTAAATGTAGATTACTCTAGGTTATCTTGTTGCTACTGCATGTTTAAGTAAGCTGTAATACAAACATTTTATATATATTACTCTTCCCAAAGGATTATCAGAAAATTGTAACACTAACATTTTATAAGAGGAGGCTGCTTCAATAACAGGGAAATGGATGTTTTGGCTCCACTCTTCTAGAGCATTAAGTACAACAGAAATATAAATTCAATAAATACACACCTGGCCATCTGAATCAAAAGCCAAGCAGGCAACTCCATGGGTATGTGCATCTTTTAGGACAGAGACAGCCTGTACATTGTAGGAATCCCAGATGCAGATATAAGGATCCTTGCCAACTTGTCCTGTAGCAACAAGGGTTTTATCAGGATGCAAAGCTAGGCTGGAATAGAGTTCAAAAGTTAGAGTTTGTTATCACATTTTTTATTATTACACAGAGCACATATTAATGTACAGATGTTCAGTGATGTTTTTACAATTATTCTGCTACTATATAAATTCATTTTCTGTTCATATGCATGTAAAACACTGCAACTTTTTTGTCTTCTAATGAATGTGTCCCAACTGACACTTCATTTTCAAAAGATTACTGTAACTTGGACTGTCTAAATGCAAACCGGGTTCTGGTTTGATTTGCACTCTACCTCTACTTATGTATAATACAGGTGAAACGCGAAAAATTAGAATACCATGCAAAAGTTCATTTTTTTCAGTAATGCAACTTAAAAGGTTAAAGTAATATATGAGATAGACTCATTACATGCAAAGCGAGATAGTTCAAGCCTTGATTTGGCATAATTTTGATGTTTATGGCTTACAGCTCATGAAAACTCCAAATTCACAATCTCAGAAAATTAGAATATTGTGAAAAGGTTCAATATTCTAGGCTCAAAGTGTCCCACTCTAATC
>JAOYMU010000252.1:91039525-91051025 GCA_025802295.1 Psammodynastes pulverulentus | reverse complement strand
CTTAAACACTCAAAGAGCCATTTGGACCTGTTTCCCACAGAAAACAAAACACTGGGATCTGTCATCTCTCTCTCTCTGTATTTTTCTCTTTCTCTCTCTCTCTCATCTTTTTCTCTCTCATCTCTCTTTATATCTCTCATCTCTCTCTCATCTCTCTTTTTCTCTCTCATCTCTCTCTCTCTCTCTCTCTCATCTGTCTCTGTATCTTTTCAGCCCCACCACAACCTGCCTGGCCGGTCCCATATTCCAGAGCTCTAGTCACAGTCTCTGCTAGTCTCTGCTCTAGAACAGAGGTCTCCAACCAGTGGTCCGGGGACCACTGGTGGTCTGTGAGAAAATTTTGATGGTCCTCAGTGCACCCAGGTAGAGGAGCTGCTCCAGGATGACCAATGGTCCAGGCTTGTGACTAGAGCTCTGGAATATGGGACCGGCCAGGTGTGCAAAGCTTGTTGCATCATATCCAAAAAGACTTGAGACTGTAATTGCTGCCAAAGGGGCAGTGGTAGTTAAGCAAATGCAGCCATCATTAAGTGAACCCATCATTCATGAAGAGTGATTTTTGCTGGAAACTGTAAGTAAAATGTCGTAAATCCAGCAAAAATGTCATAAATCATGGTCAAAGAATGTTGCAAATGGCCATAAATGCTTGTTGGTTACCAAGTGCTCAAAATGCTATCATCTGATCATTTGGGGCGGGGGAGGGGGGGGAGCAATCATCTGACCATTAAACATAAGTACAATTATGCACTGTGCCAGAAAGAGTTAAAATATATCAGTGTTTTTATTTAGCCAACATGAAAAGCTATGATATATTATTACAGAAGTAGTAGCAGTAACTTCAGTTTTATAAAACACATCAACCAGTTTCAGAATAATTTCTATTTCAAAATAAATGAAAAGTATCATAATTGTTGTTGTTTCAGACAGAAAACAGGTAATCTGGAAAGTTCACTTTTATATATATTTCTTCTTTAAATAAATAAACAAGTATGTTATGCTCCTTCTTCTGATATTGTGGCTATAATACTGTAGCTGCTTTCTTGGAAGTAAATTCCACTGAACTCAATAGGACTTACTTCTCACTCAATATGTATAGCATCACATTGTTAAGTTCCTCTTCCCTTCAAATGCAACTGATATCAGAATCCTGAACATATAGTACATAGCTGAAAACAAGTGGTACTTTGTAGTACCACATAATCACTACGGAAACATAAACACTATATTCATACTGAAATTATAGGATCAGAGTAAAAACTGCTTTGACTGGAATACCAGATGTTACAGCTACTGTATATCATATGCAACCTACATCTTTCATACTTATACACTATTTAGGTTTTAGCTATTACAATTGGAACGATAATGAAGATAATAATGAGCTATCTGAAAAACTGCCTTAGTTTTTCAAAGAACGAGCTCCAGATCTGAGATTTAGGATACAATTTCTTTCAAAATCTTGGCTCATAAACACACAAAAATAAAAAAAAACAAGTAGGACCCAATTGCATTCAGCATAATCATTTTTTTTAAATGCAAGTGATATGCTAAGCCATGTGAAGTTGGGGAGAGCTGTTTAATCAAACATTCCCTCCTCATTGCACCCATTTCTTACCTGATAATGTCATCATTGTGCCCCAGGAAAAATTTCTGTGTATGCTCTCTGGTGTTATAAACCACGCCGACTCCAGCCACAAAGTAAACCACTTCTTTGCCTGCTGTGTAGTACAGGTTGTTGCGGCACTGATGACCCCTATACCCATATACCCACTCCAGATGGAGCTGGCATCTAGGAGCTGTCCGATCTGCCATGATAATCAACCCCCCTACCTGGAAGCACAGAAAAAACTGGAGCTATTGACCCCAGACCCACGTTCTTGCTTTTCCTGTTTCCTTGTTATAAATGATCTCAATTTTTGCTCAGCTGCCAAATCATTCAGCTGCCCTTCCTGATGCTGAGGATTTTTAGTGAAAATGCATCCAGAGTCTTGCTGGATTCCTAGTGCTGAGCCGCCACCATAATCTTCTACTGCCAAAGATGAGCAGCCGTTGCTGCTTTCCCAGTTTTGCAAGCCAGATAACTTGGAGGGGGGAGCACACGCATTGAGGCAAATTCCAAGTCAAATACAGCGGAAGGCATGAGCGTCTCTGCATCAAGTGCAGAGCGCTGATGCTGTGGATATCATTATGCCTTTTACGTTTCTTGAAAAGAGTAAGTCACTTCCTTTCAAACATGGTTATAGTTCTTAACTGTGGAAAAAGTGCAGCTGGCATGAAAAATAGCTTTTTAAAAAGAAACCTCAGCACATTCTATGATTGGGTAATGAAGAAGGTAGTCTTCTACAGATTTGCAACTCAGTGTAAAGACAAGATATTTCTGCAAGGAAAAAGAAAGATTTTTAAAATATAAATATATATATATACGATATCTGCATACTTTTGTGTTATAGTTTACTACTTAAAAATATTGTAGTCTGAAAGGTAATAGTTTGAGCTAATTTAATGTAGTGGTTGAAATGCTGGATTAGAAACTGGGAACTGTGAGTTTTAGTCTTCCCTTAGGCATGAAATTGGAGAAAATTTACCTATTGGTCGCTAGGAATTGAAAATAACTCGATGGCACATAATCAATCAATCATAGGCATGAAAGCTGACTGGGAGATTTTGAGCCACTGCGTTTTTCTCAGATCAATGCAGCTTACAGGGTTGTTGTTATGGAGAAAATAGGAGGCAGAAGCAGCACCTTGAATTGTACAAAATAAAGGCAGACCATAAATATAATAATAGGAAGTATTAAAGAATGATTTAAAAGCAATGAAATGGTTACTTTTCAAATAAAGGTGGTATATTAACCTTTGCAAGGCTGTGCATTATAAATCAAAGCAGTATATTATTTTGCTTTTCCCATTCTCTTCACAACAGCAGGTAATTTTACTGTGGTTTCCCTACATCCACTCTACCAATAAAATTATATTTCATTTGTATCAAAGAACAAAAGGAGAGGGATATGGGGGGTGGGGGAATCAGGACAGCATACACAATTATGCATGGGCATCTCTGTAAGATGCTCTGCCTATTACAAATTTTCACCAACTGCATCACTGCTGCCCCTCTGTACTTCTGGTTTTCTATTCCTGTGCGAAGGTTAATAATAATAATAATAATAATAATAATAATAATAATAATAATAATAATAATAATAATGATGATGAGAGCCCAGTGTGTGAAGCTGAATCCTACTTTTCTTTCAAAATAAGAGGAGACTGTTCACTTTAATATATAATTTTTAAGTAATGGTCTGTAATGAACATCAAACATTTTTAACAAAGAGGTTAGCTATAAGTTATACAAGCAAAGAAGCAACCAATTAAATTCCCATTGAGAAGAAAGTTGAGTCCCAAAATCTGAGAAACAGGATCACATATTTAACACTGGCAGACATACCAGAGTACTAGGCAGTTGGAAGAGAACCCTGTCTTGATTTTTTTTTTTTAACCACAGGGGAAAAAAAGAGCTTAATAACTTCCTGCTTTTAGAGGGAAGTCAAGGTAATTTGATTGAATTTCACAGTGAAACGAACAATCCCTTTGGGAGTTTCTAAGGAATAGTAGTGATGTTATACTCTGGCAACGTATCAAAAACAGGTTGCCTCAATGCCAAGACTCTTATTTTGAAGTAGAGGATGAAGTATGTCCCTGAGTGAACAGACACCAGTCCCAGAATGAAAGCTATGAGTTTTTCACAAATCTCAGTCTTTTAACTCCTTTTGGTTGTTTTATATATCTTAATGCAATGATATAAGTGCCATGAGTCAAACACATGTAGGACGCATCTTTATACAAAGGATGAAAATTAGGATACTTTGACTCAGGTTGGGGTAAGTTCTAGTGAATTCAACAAGACTTCATTTTCAGTGAATGTGTACAAATGCTGTGAGACTGATTTACAGGCTGAATATACATTTCAGAGAACTGCCATATAGTTCAATGATATATTTTACGTTCTGATAATTGCAAAGTAGACTACAACAATGCATAATTAAACTCAGATATGTGGGCTCCCGTAGATAAACCCCATAAGATAAAATATAATATAGGATTCCTCTTTAGATTGCAATCAATTGTTATAGGAGGGAGATAAACTCAACTCTTCAATACTGCAATTCAAATTTTTATTGCTTAATGTGCTTTGGCAGTCTTCCCTTTTACTGCTTGAAATCTTTCCATGTAGAAAAGTGAGATAAACTGCAACAAGAAAATACAGTGATAATGAGCAGATAGTCTGCATATGCTCAGAGGCTTTTCTCTTTATTATTGATAGTCAACACAATCCTATACTAAATAAATCAATTTGGATTAATGGGTTTTATTTTATGAATAAAATAGAACCAAATAGCATGGTTTCCAATAAAATTATTTGCAAAACAAAATGTTCCATTCAATATAATTTTAATCATGAAATTATCCAATGGCCTTAGGAGAGCAATGCCCCTTCATAGCTTCCTCTTCATCAATCTATTATGCAGGAAAAACAGCACTGAATATCTTTACAAGACTGGTGAAATAAATTTGATAAACTAATGCATATGAAATACTTTTAAAAGTCTCTGCATGGTACACATTATTGCCATAGTCTGAGGACTGAACTCTAATACTGTAATTGAAGCTTGAGAGGAATCAATAAATACTGGGTGAATTTAATGTAAAATTGTTCAGACTGACTATATTCTAACATTTATCTCTGTCTAGAGGGTAAGGCTCCTGATAGAGCGGGGGATGGGGGGTAGATTTTGAGCAGAAATTCAATTTGTAAAAAAGAGGGGGTTTCCCCCCCCTCAATCTTTTGTCAATTCCTGAATCAATTGCTTGCCCACTAAAATTGAATAAAAGGAAAAACCTAGGCATCCGTGAAACTGGAATACCCACAGTTAAAATTACTCCATACTTATCCTGGTCAAATCCTTGCTCAAAATCCCCCCCCCCTTTATGTGAAATCTAACAGAACTCCACAGGAAGCATCTCCTCTCAGCTTTGCATAGGAGGGAGGCTACTGGTTTCATGCTCTCCAGGAAGCCCAGAAGCAGAGCAGGAAGGCAAATAGCTCGTCCCAGCTGGAGCTCTCTAGTATCTGGTCTGATTAAAAAAAAACCTTCATTATGGAGAAGAGTAATCTTTTCTGAAAGCTGTCTGAGCTAGTAATCATAATCATTTTTTTCCAGTTTCATAAACTAAATGCAGTATGAAGGGGGATTTTCTCTAGTTTTGTTGTATAGGTCTATGCCAGACATTATGAAAAAGGGAGAAAATGTCCGTCAAATTCCCCATTCCATACCAAGTTTTTGTACACGTATGGTCCGTCTCCCTCCCCATTATATATTTGCTTGAGAGTAAGATTCACTAACCTAGAGAGATTTGAGAGTAACCCTTTTGCAACAGCATGCAGAATAGCAAAGCAAATAATACCCTTCCCCCATCACTATCCACATCACCCTTGGCTGTTAAGGAGCTAGCATCTCTCCACTTCCCTAGCAATAAAAAGAGTGATAATAAATTCATATTCCTGATGGCTTGCTGACATCTCCCCACGCACACTTCTGATTCACTAATTTAGCTGCCCGGGTATGGCCACTTCTCCCCCTGTACACCGGTCTAGTTCTGAATAATCTAGAATTATAGAGCCTTTCCACAGAGTATGGAAAAGACTTCGAGCAATTTTGTACGACTGCTGTGCAAAGCAAGCTTTATGCCGATAATAACATGGCAGATTAATTATCCCTGCCACTATTATTAACATTATCAACCCAAGGCGGGTTCCCCCGAGCAACCACCCCACAGACCGTGATTTGACAGTCACCTGTCAAGAGCAGGAGCAACGGCTATGAACCAGGAATCCTGAAAAGGAAGAGGGAGGGAAGCAGGCAGGCAGGCGGGCGGGCAGGCAGGCAGGCAGGCAAGCAAGCGACTGCACCAGAAGGCGACTGAGCCGTACTCCCACCTCCTCCTCCTCCTCCTCCTCCTCCTCAACTTCTCCCCAGCCCATTGCTGTTCTTCCCCGCCCTGCTTGCAGCGGCACGTCTCCTAGGCAGCCTTAGCATGAAACCGCCTCATCATTCGACGGGATGGGCAAAGAAAGCAAAGCTGCGTCATCGCTCCACCAGCATCTGGTAAATTCCCTTGGAAACCCCGCGACTTGAAGGTCCCGCCTCCTTCAAATCGATTAGATTAGGGTAGAGGCTCATGGGAATTGTAGTTTAATTCGCTTGTTTTAAGGTGCCTCAGGGGAACTTCTAGTTCCCTGGGTGTTATGCGCGCCCAAGCCGGCTCTTACGCGCCTTCTTTCCCCTGTTGCTTTGGAGACGCTCTATGAAGGTGGCTTCAGGCGCTTCTCATGAGAATGACTTGGTAATCAGCGGGAGTTTCAAAAGCTCAAAGATTCAAAGGCCGGGCGGATACGAGAGCACAAATCTGGACAACTATTAAATTGCAGCACGACCGGTTACGATATGGCTTTGCTGCCATCTAATGTTTGACCTGAATTTTGCAACCAGGTTTTCTTTAGCCTTTAATAAAATTATAACCAGGTGTCATATAACTGCAAGGAAGATCACAGAACATAGAGTAACAGGGTTGAAAGGGACCTTGGAGGTCTTCTAGTCTAAGCCCCTGGTTGAGCAGGAGATCTTATACTATTCTAGACTATCTCTTCTTGAAAACCTCCAGTGTTGGAGCACCCGCAACTTTTGAAAGCAAGTGTTACTCGGGTGACCTGACACACAGATAAACCTTCAAGTCACCTTAATGACTAAAAGAATCCTTCCATTCCTCATCATCCAGTCAGAGCTGAAAAAGCTTCTTGGATGAGAAGTGAAATATCTTCAAATAAAAACCAGAAAGTCCAGTTGCCTCTTGAAAAAGCACCTTTGGGACATTCTGAAGGCAAGCTGTTCCTCTGATTGTTCTCACTGTAAGGAAATTTCTTCTTAGTTCTAGGTTGATTCTTTCTTTAATGATCTTCCACTCATTACTTTTTGTCCTGCCTTCAGATGCTTTGGAGAATAGGTTGGCTGCCCTCTTGTCTGTGACCTGAAGTACTGGAAGACTGCTATCATGTCACCTTTAGTTCTCTTCTTCATTAGACTAGATGTATCTAGTTTCCTCAACAGTTCATTTTTGCTTTGGGGGAAATCCGCCATCAAACTTTGCTTACATTTGTCATTTATTATTGGATTAATAATTGAATCCTTACAAAACCAATATGCATTTCCTCTGCATTCTTCCAGTTTGATAACTATAGGCAGAGATTTGCAACAAAACAAATCAAAACCACTGTCTCTCCTATTTCTTTTGTAAGCAAGACTATTTTTCTGTTTTACACCTTCTTCCTATATATGCTGCAACCAGAAACGTTTGGGTTTCTTTTACAACTTTTCCTTAATAGATATCCTTGTTTAGAAACCTGTTTTGCGGTTCTTTCTGTAAATAAACAATTTATTTTAAAGTTCTACTGTGTTTTGTATTTAGTACTGTTTGCATACAGTTGTTCAGTGGAACTTACTGTCAATAAATAACCTTTATATTGCAGCATGGAGAAATCCTATACCTTTCAATTTAATAGGCATTTAATCTCAGTTTAGTGCAGTGCCCCCCAACCTTTTTATCACCGTGGACCGGTAAACGTTTGATAATTTTTCAGCGGCCCACTTCCTCTGTGCACTTACCTCACAGCAGCTTCTCTTCAGTCCCTGCGTCTCCGACCTCGAGTCCTCAGTCCTCCCGCGAAGCCTCCTCCTCGGCCAATGGTGTGGGGTTTGCCTTTCAGCCAATCAGGAGGCGGGAGGACCCACAGTGAAATCATTTAAAGTTCCTCGGGCGGCCCGGTACCGTTTGATCCATGGCCCAGTACCGGTCCGCGGCCTGGGGGTTGGGGAACACTGACTTAACAAATGTCTCACTTAGCAACAGAAGATTTGGCTCAATTGTGGTTGTAAGTTGAGGACTACCTGTGCATAGGTTGGCCAACTTGAACTCAAAACAGTCCCACTTAATCTTAGCTTGGCAAAAATTGTACATATGGAATTTAATCTTCTTGGATTTGACCTATCGTTTCAGTGATCATTCAAATCATTTCAGTGACTTGCTGACTCTTAAGCATGTTGGTTAAGGAACATCAGCCTGAGATCCCAGAGTTAACTAGGCACTCTCAAAGGATCCCAAGAAAAGCACTGATTTATTCAGAAAACAAGGGACTAGATACTGAAGTCCAGAGGGATTTACGTAAAATGTCTCTTTGCTTGCAATCCGCAAAATGCATTGTCTTCTTTCTCTCGTAGGAGAAGCTGTCCGTAAATGCTGTTTTCATTATGAGCCGGATAAAATGGTTCACTTAGGTTAGAGGTTGTCCCAGTTTAAATCATGTCATCAGTTATTTTTTTTCCTATTGTGTGCTTGATTTGAGCTACACTTAATGAAATGTTTCTTGGTGATGAGAACATTTCTTTATTGCCGCGATGCTTCCTCAATGATTATATAATAGAGCTGCAATATTCATAAAGAGCTTATTAAAGTCAGGATCTTGGAGTAAATAAATATTTGAGCATTCAATATTATGCACACATAATGATGCTCTATATTTTGTCAGTGAGAGAGAGTTAAAGTGCTGTCAGAATGTCAAGGAAAATAGAAGAAGCGTAAGGAAAATGTAACATCATATCCAGCAAAATCTGCTCCTTTAGCCAATGGGCAAAAATTGCATATATATATGCAATTTATTTGCAAAGGTAAGTAGCCTTTGAACTGATTGGAAGACACATTCCCAGGTATTTGATTCTCAGTATACAGATGAGATGCTTCAATTCTTATCCATTATTAACACTCGTTCCTTGAAATGATTAAGAATGGACGTTGCGAAACACCTGCTTTCTATGCAAATCATTTCAAGGGTTTTGAATAATGCAGATTCTGTATAATGCATTTCGATTTAACAAGCCCCCCCCAACCCAAACCTGTCAGGTGAAACTGGCCTTTTCTGTGAATTTTTCTTCATTCCAAGTCACCTTCATAAACCTGGGTCTGCCTGAGTTGTAAGGGATGTAATCCCCAGGTAGGCCTATTCCAAGTTCAAGGATACCTCCAGTTTTCTGAGTGTGGCATAGTTATAGGATAGTTATAGCCAGGATCCAAATCCTGACAGGTTAGAGGAATTCCAAATGATTGTTCGGGGTGCAAAAGATGATAGGCTCAGATGAAAAACAGGCCCAGCATGAACATCCAACCCCTACTGTGGACCTTAGGCTGCTGTTGTTTGCCACAATATCTTCTTTGATGTATTACTTAAAAATATAGAATTGGGGAGAGTGTCTATGATTATGGATTCATCAGCTTCTTTTAAAATATACACTTTCTTTTTCTAAAAAGAGTTCACGTTTAGCCCCAGAGCAGGAAAAACTACAGAAAGGCTAACCCACATTCATGTTGGTGTATGCCAAAAGTGAGTCTACAGCGATTGGATGTAACTGGCGCCATCTATCGGTTCGGGATCGCACATCCACACTAGAAAAATGCACACGTGATGCTTCCCAGTCCCCAGCTGGGGCTTGTAGGAACAAGCAGCTTCAGGAGATAAAGCATAGGTAAAAATCAGGTTGGGTGGGAGGACTAGTTTTTGTTCCTGTTCCACTCCGCGGAACGGAGGCTTCCCATAACAACCGGATCGCCCAACCCGGGCAGACCCGGCTAGATCCCACCACTGGTCTAAAGCCAATTGTGGGACCTTGTAAGAACATTAAATCTGGGGTCTAAATCCATCTTAGCTTTAGTGTGTGTGGAAAGAACCATAGTGTGGACTACATTGGAGTGCAGCCTGCAGGCAGCAAAGTTTTGGTCCTCGCCAAGTGGCTTCAGTTTCTAACTTTTCAGAATATTCTCTTATGAATACGTTTTTATTAGGTTATAAAGTATTATAAAATACAAAAGCAAATAAGAGGGCAGGGAGAGGGAAGGGGAAGAGACAAAGCAAAGTGAGGAAGGGTAGGGAAAGAAAAAGAAGCATTGACTTCCGACTCTATCTGTTACAATAGAATAAGACATTTTTTGTTGTTTTACCATAATAGTATGGTAGAACAGTCATTTCTACAAAAATCTATCAGTCTGATCTGTAAACCCAAAGTCAAAATTACATTCTTTTCCACATCAAGCACGAAGTTCAGAAGCGGTTTCCACGTGGAAACAAAAGTGCTTACGTTCTTTCTTTGAGCAGAGTAGTCATATTTTGCCATTTCAGAATATTCTCAAGGGAGATTCGGCCTGGGATACTGCAAAACATTAAAATGACAGCTGGCCAGAACACTCATTAACACTCAGGACAGGTCTCAGGTCATGAATAGAACTTTTCAGGATTGAGATGAAGTTTGCGGGTTCTCCACAATCCTCATATACTGCTGCTGGACCTAGCCCAGGGGTCTGCAACCTTAAACACTCAAAGAGCCATTTGGACCTGTTTCCCACAGAAAACAAAACACTGGGAGCCACAAAACCTGGGTGAGAGTGGCCAACTCAATGTCACACCCACCCAGTCACATGACACTCCCCACCATGTCTACCCCGGTTTTATGGTTCCTGGTGTTTTCTGTGGGAAATGGGTCTCCCTCCATCCCTCCCATTTCTGTTTTTTGTGTTTTACCTCAGGCCAGGTGAGGAGTGACTGGGAGTGGAAAGCAAGGGGTGGGGCCAGCCAGTGGTGGGATCACCCAACAGGGAGCCACAGCAGAGGGCCCAAAGAGCTGCATGTGGCTCCAGAGTCGCGGGTTGCTGACATCAGCAATAGATGGATGTCTGGAGCAAGCCTGTTGTTTACAACATTCCTTGCTTTATAGTTGAACCAAAAGGATTCAATCTACCCTGTAAGACCTGGTCAATCCTCAAATAGGATTAGGGCCCAACCTGGCAGGTGCACTAATCTCCTCCAGAAATGGGGAAATCTGTCCTCTTCACCACATGCAGCTGTGGTGCTCCAAAGCAGTGTGACATATTGTGGTAACAATGGCTTCTAAGCGCTTATCAGGGAAATCTGAGAGACTTTCTGTATGCAACTCCATCATGTATTGACTATAAATAGTCTACCTTTGAATCTGTAAATAGAGTAAATAGTGTCATATTTGTTCATTGAGAATGTAGTTGTGATGTGATTTTTAATATTTTTAATATTTTTGCCATACACTAAACTTTGTGAAGACCATTTTATTGTCTCAGGTTTGATCATTTATGTCGGTTTTGTTTTGTTTTGACATGAGCCTTTTGCTGTTATTTTTTACTGTGATATTTAATGATATTTATTGCCATTGCTCTTCATTCTTAAGTTCATGGTATTATCTGAATCTGTTTTCTTTGCTGCTTTCTGTTTTCTACTGTTTTATTTTCTTAATAAAATCCCAAAGGTGCTTTTTCAGGAGGCAACTGGACTTTCTTTTTTTTCTTTTGAAGACTTTTTTCTTATCTTTCAGGAA
>JAOYMU010000252.1:91023255-91039425 GCA_025802295.1 Psammodynastes pulverulentus | reverse complement strand
AGCATAGCTGGCTGGGGAATTCTGGGAGTTGAAGTCCACAAGTCTTAAAGTTGACAAGTTTGGACATCCCTGCAGTAAACGCTCAACGAATGATGTAACCAGAGATCTATTTGCTTTTGAACTCTTTGCCTACTGTTTTTTTTTAAATATTATAATGTGCATGTGGGACGGTGTAACTTATTTCCCTATTTGCATAAGCCTCATTAAACCAACCTTTTAAATATATTAAATAGACCTACTAACAGTCAAATTAACCTAATTGGTGCATGGATTAAAAACTATATTTGTCTGGGGGAATAAGACCAGTACTTCAATTGGCATTTTAAAAGATGATAGTCTCCAAAATAATCTCATTAAACCATTTAATAAAATATTGATCAATGGCCAACCGTTGTACATGGTCATTAAAAAGGAGCACAGCTGTTTGCTACAGCAAATCCAGACTACAAATTCTCTGGCGACATCACAGTCCCAGAGCCGAAACAGAGAAGCAGAAATACAGAGAGGCTTTATTTTAAAAAAACAAAACTATGTGTTTGGCTTAAATATATAGCTTCTCTCAGTGCCCTCCAACCTTTTTATCGCCGCGGACCAGTAAACGTTTGATAATTTTACAGCAGCCCACTTCCTCTTACCTCACTTACCTCACTTACCTCACTTACCTCACGGCAGCTCACTTACCTCACTTACCTCACTTACCTCACGGCAGCTTCTCTTCAGTTCCCGCGTCTCCGACCGCGAGTCCTCAGTCCTCCCCGCGGCGCCTCCTCCTCGGCCAATGGTGTGGGGTTTGCCTTTCAGCCAATCAGGAGGCGGGAGGACCCACAGTGAAATTATTTAAAGTTCCTCCGGCGCCCGGTACTGGACCGGTACTGGTCCGCGGCCCGGGGGTTGGGGAACACTGCATACAAGATTGCAGCCTTAATTCCTGTCACTTTGAGTGCTTTGCGCTTGTTCAAGTAAGACTTTTAGCATAGATACACAAAAATACAGTTCTTTATGTGCCCAGTGACTGATCTTTGTGCTATGTATCAGACATAAATATATTCAAATCTGAGTTAAAAGAATTCTTTTTCCACATATGGTACCAGATATACAAAGTGTGAACTTTTTTAATCCAAGAAAGATAACATATTACTAGTGACTTGGTTCTTGGAACCAAAAGTTGGCAAGTACCCTGAACATAATCATCATAACAGCAGAAGCATTACCTTTCATGGAGACATGCTTGGGCATGTTCAGTTAATTAACTACAGATTCTTCAGGGACAATGAAGTTACAATTTGCATGGATCTTGTTTTTGAGTAAACAGATATTTGGGGTGCAATAAGTATATACACACTGTATTTCCAAGGCAACTTTCCAGTTTCAAGATCATTTGTCAGTGTTAGAGGAGCTAATATTTTATTACTATAATGATTTGTTGTGATCGGATTTCATAAGACTTTAGGCATGGATATAAGAGGTTCGGAAATTAAATATATAATATTGATGAATTTCCACATTAGCCTTCTAAATTAGGTAGTGAATCTGCCAGATTTCTGTAATGTGAGAATTAAAGACCCGATCACTCACCCTTTCCCCAATATTAAGCTACCCATATCTGTGCTGCAAAAATATTGTCTAGCTTGCAGTTCAGAGTTGCCGTATATTTGCTACATTTAGTGGTGATCAGGAGTTTTGCAATCCAGGTACGGGAACCCTGTCCCAGATGGATCTTATGGTAAAACCTTTTGAGATTGTTCTTGGTTGCTAAGGTTACATTTTCTATAAACAGCAACAGACCTTTTGAAGCAATGTTGCTTTGTCGTTACAATTTTTTTTCTGTTTTGGAAATGCTCCAGAATAACAGTGGGAGATGCAAAATACAAAAGGTGTTACTATTTATTCAGTGTTTTTTCTTAGTCAATGATTATGGGTAGGAATGTGAAACAGTTACATCTTTTTCTGTGAAAGGATCAGTAATCTGACAAAGTTTATCTAATTCTAGTTTATCTGTAGAAATTAAATAGTTCTCTTATCAGAGAATGAAGTATTTCGTCTCGGTGAGGAATATCAAGTTTGGGTTCAAAAATATTTTTATGGTTCCATGAGTACTTCTTTGGGGGCTTTAGGGATTAATATTGTCATGTACTAACAAATCAAGCAGAGACTCAAGTTCTGCACCTGTATAATTTTGCTGATACAGGAGGTGGAAATAGCTGTTGTCAAATCTGTGGCCAAGAAGACCAAAAACTATTCTGCGTACCAGATTTTCTGTCACAAAGCTTTGCTTCTGCACTACTGTAACTTTAAAGTCTAAACAGGAAAAAAGGCATTTCTAATAAATCTAATCAGCCAATACTTCTCCATACCCAGCCCATATTACTGCAATGCAGAGTAAATTCCATCACTGCAACTAACTAATATATAAATATATAAATCTCTGGGAAGATTACATTAGTCACCAATAAGGTACGGAGGAAATTCCCCCCCCCCCAATGTCAGAGAACCTATATGACATGTTAAATATTCAGTATTTAAATTGACTTTTTGGTTAGCCAAAGATAACTGCAACAGGGAAGATGATGAACTAGATCAGAATCATAGTGAATGTGGAAGGATGTTTTATCTTTCTTTTGCTGCTTTTTGGTTCAGATAAATTTTATGTCCTCATTTCCCTTACCTGCAATCTGTCTCAGAAAGGAATTTTTATTGCCTGCAGTATAATATCTGTTCCTTAGAACCTCCAAGACCAATATGGCGAGAAAAATAATGGGACATTTTGCACAAAAAGGGAGCATGATATCTAAATATTCTTTCTTCTGACGGAAAAAGAAGATTGTGTCTCCTCAGGACTCTTATACTTTGCCTCAAGACTCCAGCCACAAGTGGCCAACAAGGGCAATTGCAACTGGAGATAAAATTAGAGTGAAACATTCCATAGTCACTGTTGTTGGGTGGAAACCCACATTTCCAAGCACGCTGCTGCAAATATTTGATCTCCCTCCATTCTACTATCAGAAATGAAAGCAGTGACTAGGTTTACACTTCAACGTAAGGCTTGTTTCTTTAACCACAAGTTACTAAGTTTCAATTGCCTTTGTTTACCCAAGGCACCAAGCTCCACCACAATCTACAAACTACAGTGGCTGAATTCAGTTGAATTTGTTCATACACAGTTGAATT
Source organism: Psammodynastes pulverulentus (assembly GCA_025802295.1). Taxonomy (NCBI): domain Eukaryota; kingdom Metazoa; phylum Chordata; class Lepidosauria; order Squamata; family Psammodynastidae; genus Psammodynastes; species Psammodynastes pulverulentus. Next base: position 91,036,257 of record JAOYMU010000252.1, on the reverse strand, counting down.
TGCTATACACATTTGTTTATACCTTATTTGTAGGTTAGTGTATTGCATGACCTGAATAGGGTCAGGTAACTTTCAGAATATAGCAGAATTGTAGTCTAGATTGGGAAGTTGGGGGAAAAAATTCTTAAAGAAAGCAATGGCAAGCCACTCACTTATGTGGTTATCATGCGTAGAAGTTGATTTAAAACTCTTCCCTTTACGTTTTGTAAATTATTTTGGCTGAGCTGTATTGATAAAAAGTTTTTGATTCCTTAGCAACAGAAAGTTATTAATTTTACTACTAATAATAATGTAAATTTAGTCTCCCTCACTAAAGTTAGGCTTTTTGGGTGCAGAGTGATAGCTTTAAGCAACTATATAATTAATTAGAACACTGCCCCCAACCTTTTGAGCACCAGGGACTGATTTCATGGAGAAAAGATTTTCCATGGACCGAAGGGGCATGGTTTTGTGTGCTGTTGCATCCTGTGAATGGGGCTTTGCTTGTTTGTGCGGCCTGGTTGCTGGCATGCCACCGATTTGTGCCTGTCCATCGATCGGAGGTTGGGGACCCCTGTGTTAGTGAACACTTGTAATCCTGATATGGCCACTAATCTTCCTGGCAATAGCAGAATTCCACTGCACCTCTTACAGGGAGAATTTTCCAATCTTTACAATGAAATATCAGTCTAGCAGATCTCAATGCAGTAAATTCCATAGGCAACAGGCCACCCTTCTGTAACATTTTACATGATTTGTGTAATGATACAAATAATTTGTATAATTTTTGTGTTAGTTTTATTTGTATAATGTATAATGATATTTGTATAATGGTATCACACAAATGAAACATTGAGCAACGCTAGTGTTTGTTTTATGGAGATCTGTGAATACTATACCCATTTTCCCCAATTAGTCAATTAAAACAAGCTTTCATTATCTCATCCAATTTGAGATGCAAATCCAAATCAAGTTTGCAGGGAAAGATGCATGGGTAGCAAAACTTATTCATAATACCTAGGTATCTATAATCAGAAACTAGCTTGCTGGTGATCATTGTTTATGAGTGTTTCTCCAAAAAGCATTTCTCCTTGGAGGTGAAAGATACTTTCAGATGTTACTTTTCTGGCATACCATAGCCTCCAATAGTTACAGGAACAAGGAAGATCATCCTTTCAATTGTCACCTGTAGAACACAGGAGAACTTTGCAGCATTCCAGCAGCAGCTGTGATCAAAGTGCTGAGGCTTTGAATCGGACATGATGTGCACTTACCCACATCATGGGATGGGGATATGTTGGTTAGCAACTCAAGTTGTGATTAGAGGACCTTTTGTGCAGTTTTCAAGGACATGTATGCAAGCCTCTTGTCGATGCTATCAATCTGCTATTGTTTTTACTGCTCTTCAATAAAACAATCACTTATTTACTGTTGTTGGGTCTTAGTTGATAAGGTTTATCAGTTAGGGATCCCTTCTTAGCCTTGTAGCTGACCTCAACATTAGACTTTCCCCTGTTGGGAGGGGAGACTAGGAACCCCAGTGTTAGCATGATCTGTGCAACTTTTTGAGACTTTGGCAACTCAAGTGGTTGGAAAGTCTAAATATGATGTAATAAAATAAAATAAATAAGAATTTAGGCATTCAGGAAAGCGGACAAGTGATTCATAAAACAGAGTAAGTCAACAGCAGTTCAGGACCCTTGCAAAAGGACAAGGGCAAGCAGATATCAAAAAGTTATTTCTTCATTCTGAAGCTGGTATTATTGATAGTACAATTTATTTTTAAAAGAACAAGAAAAAAACCCTGCATATATCTGTTAGTTTTAAAAGCATTTAATGACATAGCATATATTTAACAGATAGGGTAAAAGTCTAGAGGTACAGTTCCATATAACCGAAAGCCAGTTCCAGTACTATCCTGTCTACAGGCCCAGTCACTGAGAATTCATTCCTATTAAATGTAATTTTTTTCGATTGTGCAGTAAGATGAAAATTGTTCATTACAATAGTTACAGGTGACAGAGAAATGCACACTATGTATCAAAGAGCAAAGGTAATGGAGCAAAATTATAACACAGTGCAGCAGCTGACAAGCAAGTTAACCATTGGAATAACATTACTTTTTCCAGTAAATGCTTTAATTCCACTTTTACACTTAGTCAATGATTTTAAAAGGGTTTTTTTTATTATACATCTAGTTTTATTATACTTTTACTAGAATTATCTGAAACGTACAATATAATGTATTTCAGCAAAAAAGAAAAACAAAAAATAAAAATTACAGATTATTTAAAACCATTATCAGTATGCGAAGTCCTTCTGGTTCAACATTCTTAACTGTCATTGCCAGATGCAGGTGGGGAGGTGGGGGGGGGGGGCAGGGAAGCGTCACAATCGTGTTAATAATAGCCAGATGCCTGTATACAAATGGTATTGACTGGTAAGTTAATGCCAAGCTGCACTCTATTAGGGTAAAGAGAATACACTACCATTAGATTCGCAGTGGGAAGAATCAAGGAGTGAAGACTCAGCGCAACTGTCTCAGATGGAAGTGAAAACTAAAAATCAGCAATTTGTCTCCAATGGGTAAGTGAACTTTATTAGTTCTGCTGCCTTGCATACCAATAACACAAAGTAGGGGTGTTATTTTTTTGAAGACAGCCTCAAAAAATTGAGGAACGGTTTCAATACTAAAGCCTAATCTATATTAACTTCACTTAAAAAAAAAGGAAAATGTGGTTCTCGTTTACTCAACAGTTGCCCAATGCACCTCAGGTATTTATAACTTTAGAATTTTTTGGGTATGTTTTTAAAAAAAAAATGCTGTATAAATTAAAAAAAGAAATTAAATCATATTGAGGAACATTAGGCACGGAGAGTAATGTATTGGTTCTGAGCTTGCATGCTGGAATTCCACTGGAACGATCAGAGAAGTGCAGCGTGGCCAAATAAGCAAGGAGTTCACTTCTTTTTCCCAAAAAGGCTGAACCTCTTCTCTTTGTCTTTCTCCCGTTTGCCAGGACTAGACTCACTGGTTACTGTCACGCTGGCTGGCAAGGTCTGGGCACGGTTTGAAGCTGGGGTGCTCTGTGTGCTTGTGGACAATTCAATTTTGTCTGGCGAGATGGCAGATGTGATGGCCTGGATCCATGTGTTCATTTCCTCCTTAAAATAAATGTTAAGGTTAACAGGTTTTCTAAGAGTCTTAACTCGGCTTGCAGAGCGATGGCCTTAATTGCTTCCCAGCCCCCATAAGATCCTGGGCCTTTTTTTGTACAATCAGAAATAGCAAACACATCTTTCCTGATAGCTCTATTGCAGAATTGCATCACTGACGTTACTATAATGCATCCACCTTCTTCTAAATAGTTTTCTTCTTTTGCATCCTGAATCACTGCTTCCTTTCCCCACTGCCTTTTGTTCCCAGGCCAGCATGATGGCTTCCCTTTGTGCTGCTGGCAGGGCAAACTGAAAAGCTAATTCTGCTGAGCAAAGCTCAGGCTCAGAAAGAATTCCCCATCTCAGGATCTGAGCTGCAGCCAAGACAGCTTGGTTTGAAGTTCTCCTCTGCCAAGTCAAAGGGAGCCTGGCAGACAACTGACTTCCCCTCTCAGCTGCTACATCTAACTGGCTGCAGTTTATTCTCTCAATTCCCACATTGGATTTAATGTACATGCCTCCATTGTTGGTGGAGAGGGAACTGAAGTTAACACCACTCTGAGGTAGTCTCCAGCTTGAGTACAAAACCTCTCATAATTTCAAAGCTGCTAGCACAGCTGGGAGCTTGTTCAATAGAGAAACTGCAATTAACTTGATCGTGGGCTCTGCCTAGGGATAATCCCCAACAGGCTGCCTTCTGCAGCCGTGTGGTACAGTTTTTCCACACATGCTCCTTTTTCTAGTTTCTGAACCTGTTATGTCAAACAGATAAGCTATGGCGATATTTGCAACTGGGATGAACTAAAAGCCCAGAGGCAACTGCTCAAGACAGCAGAGCAGTCATCCCTAGAGGCTTGTACTTCTTTTAACTTAACACAGGATAGCTTTTGCATGTAGGGGCAGCTTTGGGATGGTCTGATGTATGACTTGCTTACCTTCCTGGACAAGAGCAATTCATGGCTGCTCAGTTCTGTAAAAGGCCCTGACTCTAACCTGATGAGCACTGTCCATCTCCAGGCTTCCTCAGCTATGGTTCCCAGATTTGTCCAGGCAGAGTAGGACTTATTTCTGGCAGAAATTTGGCTTTGCATGTAGGATTGCAAATTTTAAAATGCCTGCATAAGCTGAGTGGCTTGCCAATGACCCCAGACTGCTTGAAACTGATTTATCTGTGTCTTCCTGGTCACAACCTCCAGGGGAAATGAACCTACGGTTTGAGAGTATCCACACACAGAAAAAAAATATTGGTTACACCTTTATTTTAGAACAAAAAGAATGAAAGGAAAATACTTACTTCATCTTTGGCTTGGAAAAGGTACTCATTGCCATCAGTTAACCTGTAATTCAGAATAAATGCACATTTGAATCGAGCAAATGTTTCTGTTACCAAAGCAAGAGTTATATGAGATGTAGACCTTGTTCTTGTATCAATAGACTAGACTGACTGGTGTATGTAGCATCCACCTCTGCAATATTCACAGTCTACACAAATATATACAAAATATTATTGCTATTGTGTGATGGAGGGACCTCCAGCATCCCAATCTGAGATATGCACACTGGATGAGTAGGATCTACTTGAGGAAAGCAACTTAACAAATATGTAGTGCCAAACCATGTAGGACTTCAAAGGTTAAAATCAGGATTCACAAAATATTCCATTAATCTTTAGATTACATAATTTCAGTTTCCACTGAATAGCTACATGAAATATTAGCTATGTTAATGGTGGAAAGGTAGGAGAAATAAAAAATGCTTAATTAGATAATATCTTTACTTAGGACAAACCTAGTATTACAGAATGTTCAAACTTTCATCTCTTCATTAGGTCAGAAAATATGGGAGGAAAGGTAGTTCCTATGGACAAATTATGAGATCCTGTTTGGGAATAGTGAATACCATAACATTCAGTTTAACCAAGTGCATTAAACTTTGGAAGCTAAAATATTTTTAGACTGAATGTATGAATGTAGGCTGTAAGTTACTGCTCCGCTTAATCTTTTGCCATAGAAATAAAGGTTTTTTACCGTAACTTGAATACGTGCTTCTTCTTCTTGTACTCTACTGCCACTTCACATACTGCTTCTTTCAGGCTCACGGGGACCTCACTGTGGTATGGAATGCCTGAGGAAGCTGCCTTTGCATCTTTGTAGAAACCCATTTCTTGGTTGTTAATAACACAGTAAACATTATGCCATGATCTTGAGACACAAAAGAAACAGCAAAGCAAGCGTTAAAGTCATTGTCACGAACAAGCCCAACTTTCCTCTGTCCTTCTATAATTAAAGGCATTGAGTTATAGGATTTTAGCAGAGAAAAAAGTAGTTTCATGTCTAGGAACTATGAGCAGCATAATTTGGACAAATAAAAATTCCACAGTTTTCCAATATTTTGGCACACTTTGGAAAGGGTAGCTGGTTGGCTACCAATTTTGAATGAATAAAATGCCTTCATTAGCATAATGGCAAACAGAAAGATGGCAACATATAGGATGTTTTGGGCATATAAGCATCTGCACAGGAGTGTGTGAACTAATGCAACATGAATATCACACAATAATGAAATGCAGCAAATAACTAATAAGAGCAATTGCATGATATGCATGAGCCATTATTTTGATGTCACTATGGTTTGCCACAGATCATGCTGCTTGGACAATGAAAAGATGCTTCCCCAATATAATGACTTAAGAGTTCCAAATTAATATTTAGAATGAAGATGTCTTCTAGCAAGATTGGGGAAACCTTTCTATTCTTTCAATACAGTCTATGGGATCGGAAAGATGACATGTATACAGTCGCTAGGCTAAATCAGCTACATATAATGCATGATCAATGTACAGTCTGTGATTTAAGGCCAACATGCAGCCCACTTGGTGATCACGACAGGAGGGGCAAAAGGGGATGAGTACCAATGAAAGGAGGGGATTGTTGGCACAGAATAATAATAAATGATACTGCTGTATTCCTGAGCAGGCAAGTGAAAAGTTTGGTAAATATCTGAAACTGACAAACTTATTGCCATCAGGAAACATATTTTCCCTTCTTCCTGTCCAGCATGTAATCAGGAGATCTAAACAAATTATAACTAAGAATTGCACGTCTTCCTCCTTTATTGATATTCAATCACTTTCTGAGGAAGTCACAGCAATGTTAGAAATCAACCTGCAACATGCCACCATAAGCCATATTGGCACTAAATAAAAACCCCACTTGGAGGTCAATATAGCTCCTTTGACCACCCCCCGTCCCCCCAATTTATGCTTACCAAAAGAAATGATCACATTGCTGTTTTTTCTTGTCTCATTCTAATACCTTCTCTGCACGAGACATATTGTGTATGTGTCTGCGTATGTATGTGTGTTATGCTATTTAACAATTTTGCTCACCAAAGTCTTATTATTTTAGAAGAACTATCACCTGAGACACGAAGAGGAGGATCGCTATAAGCTTGTGCATGTATCTTAAAAATAGTTAAATAACCAAATGAACTCTAATAATTGCCTTTAATTAAACTTTTGTCCTCTGTCTAATCTTTTTATGTAGCCATCTCCTTTTACAGTGCAGTCCCAAATAGGTCATTCACAGGTACAGACTTCAGTCCAACAAAAACTGGGCATCAATTATACTGGATTTTACTTTGCATTAGCAATTTTGATTTGTAATCGTCTAGTTCAGATTTTCTACATATTTTTAAATGTGGAAGCCAGGGATTGAAGCTGGCACCTTAGATTTAAAAAGCAAGTGCTCAATGTTGCCATCTTTGAAATAATTGCACCTGTTGATTTTTTCACATGCTCAACTAGTCAGGGAACTTTGTGTCAGGGAAACCCTGTTGTTTCCATGAAGCTCATGGCAGAGGACAAACAGTGACCTTGAACAAGACTGCTGGGAGGAAGACTACAAATACTTTCCTGCTATTAGAAGTAGAATGGTGATTTGAAGCAACAGAGGGAAAACTTACAGGAAAGGAATGAAAGCATCTGTGACGAGTGCGCATATGTACGAGTGTGTTGTACGCAACTCTTGCCATCACACACGATTACAAGGCCAGATAATGTACCTACACATATCTGGAGGGCACCTGATTTGAGATGCTTGGTCAAAATAAAATCCGAGATATTTCAAATTTCTCTTTAATTGCAATAAAATACCTGTTTGAGGCCTTCTTGCTGTGTGATTCCCATTCATGCTTACGATTTAAGAAGCCCTCCATCTGGGCGGAAGGTATTTCTTGTGTTTTGGCTGGAAGAGTGGCAGCGGTTTGAGCCTGGAGGCCAGACTTGGCTTTGCGATCGGCTGATGGTGAAGGAACTGGACTTGTCTCTTTGGAACTTGTCCTCTGATCTGCTGCCCCATTGACCATTTCATTGGTTTCTCTTGCTTCTCCCATCTAAGAAACAAGAGTGAGACTATAACTGCTGCTCAATAAGAAGATATCACAAAACAGTTTCTTTAAAAAAATGCCTTAAACGTTCTGTTGCAAAATTTGCACGCTTGGTGTCCCAAAGCCTAGATTGCTCAATAAAACTGTTTTCACACGCAGCTGGAGCAACAAGAGGCCAAAGGAATTAGAAGGTATCAATAGATTAGTACCCAATTGGTAGAAGTGAAGCAATGAAGAATGAGAGAGAGAGAACCGGTCTGTGAGAGTTTTACTGCACTTGGCACTACTGATCAGATCCTTTAATTTGATCCAGCAAATGCAAACTGTAATCCAACAAGTCACTACTGACTACAGAGAATGTTCTTTGCCATCCCACAACTGGTAATGAGAGATAACTGGTAAATATGTCATTCCCTGAATTGTTGCCACTTCGTTTAATATTTTTACTTCTTTGAAACAGTAAGAATCTCACTTTTTTAAGTTGGGAGAGAGCAGAAGAAACAGAAGCTCAAACTGATTTGTATCAGCTGTCTTTCACACATTAATAAAAATTCTGTAGCTGAATCAGTGCAGTAACTCTTATATTAAGCCAGTGCAGTAATAGTCAGCAACATTGATAAAAAATACCTTGATTTGGCATTGAAACCTCTCTTAGTTTCTACATATGAGCCACCCACTCCCTCCCTACTACTATTGCAGTCTTCCCCTAGATAGTATCTGCTATATATATTGGGGTTCCAACTCCCATTGGCCCCAACTATTATTTCTAGTAATGTTTAGGTAATCTGGAGACCATCAGTTTAAGGAATGTTGTCCTACCCCATCCCCAAATTGCCAACATAATCAGAAAGCAACATGCAGAAATTGGGAAGAGGATAGCATGCATTGTCATTATGTCCACCATTCTAAGGAACTTGGATTTTCAAAGATAGACAAGCTTAAAGGGAGGAAGGTGGAATGCAATCAGTCAAAAGTTACAATGTTAATTTTTTTTCAAAGTCACAATCGCTGGACTTTGGGATTGGGTGGATTGGGTGCTAAAGGAGCCAGAAAAAAACACTACAATCACTCAACATCACACTTCTATTTACCCCCAAACAAAGACAGAACCAAGGCTGTGGCCATCACTCGCTTTGTCGGTCATGTTGCCCGTTGTGTTGCAATTGAGTTGCCTAGGAGGGGCCAGCTCTGACTGGTCACTTCTTGAGGTCTTCATCAGCCATTTCATTCCCCTAAATCATTTATACCGGAATCCTGAAAACTTTAATCTTTCACAGTGGTGGTTTGGTTCCAGTTGGGATAAATAACATTTATTGAGGTTTAGGGATTTTCAGTTCTGTGCCACAAAAAAGCCATTGGTAGCAGCCCAAAAAGGATTACTGCAATGTGGGGATAATTATTAGCAAGTTAAAGCCTAGCACTGCTCAATGCTCTAGTAGTAGATTATAAACACTCTGTGTCATTTGTATATTGGAAACAAGCAAAGAATCATAAAGGGCATAATTACTACAAACATTTTTGCTGCTTTAGCCAGGCCTGGGATAATACAGAAGCAGCGGAATCATTAGGCAGCAAGCTATACATTTGCCAGTTTAGCTATAATTGTTTGATTAGATTTTTGTAAAAGATGGTTATCAACTTTCCCGTAACTTCCATCATGGTTTATTTTCTAGTTACAAAGTTTACCAGTGTTTTACCTGAGTACAGAATGCCGTCACACAAGAATTGAATGCCCTCAATTCTGTCCTCTCAGCCTTCATCTGTACAGTAAAATTATGTTCTATATAAGGGTGTCTCGGTCTATCTGATCCACCCCCCACTACTGGCTTAAGCAAATTAGTTGCTTTTAAAACTCTGTTATTAGTACAGCTAGTCCTCAACTGATGTTGTTAAGTGAGAAATTTGTTAAGTGAGTTTTGCCCCATTTTACAACTTTTTTGCCACATTTTTAAAGTGAATCACTGTAGTTGTTAAATTAATAACATGGTTGTGAAATAAATCTGGTTTCCCCATTGACTTTGCTTGTCAGAAGGTTGCAAAAGGAAATCACATGTCTCTGGGACACTGCAACCATCATAAATGTGATTTGTTGTCAGGCATCTGAATATAAATCACGACCGTGGGGATGCTAGAAAGGTCATAAGTGTGAAAAATGGTCATAAGTCACTTTTTTTAGTGCTGTTGTAACTTCCAACGGTCACTAAATGAACTGTTGTAAGTCAAGGACTACCTGTATTTTATACTTTTGAGCCATTGTGGGGACCCTGTTTGGAATATTAATATTTATATATATAAATATTTATCTCTTTTCCTCCCAATACCAACACCTACTGTTTTCAGTTCCAACATGCAAATTATACTGGATTGTATTGTTGTATTGTTTTAATTTTAGAACTTGGTAACATATGTGTCCTTTTCAAAAGTCTTGAAACTTTTGAGGTTAAATACAAACACAAATGGTCTAATTTGAAACGGCCAACTAGGCTCCGATTCAGTTGTGCAATCTTGACTGTAAATTCTCTCTCCATGTATGTACATCTCACCAAGTTCCATTAGAAATAATGGAGCCTCGTTTGGAGTACACATGTATAGAATACTATAAAGTTGTCATTTTCCAAGTTACATTCACACCCTGTTGGGATAAACAGTACTGAACGACATGTTTGTCCAGAATTGCATTGTAAGCCATTTCGAAGCCTTTAACATCTAGCTTTTATCAAGTATCTATTGCCAGAAGCTTCCAAATTCATAAATAGAGAAACACTGCTTTTAAACAGAACTCTCCATTTTGAAACTCAGCCAGGTGCCAATATTGAATTTTATCTCCAAAATATTAAATCTTCCCTTAAGAGAGCTTATTACTTGTAGTCTATATTATCTATTGAATGCTTTTAATATACGGTTACTCTCCCCATATTTATGTCTATTTCTCTGAATGTGAGAAAGAGGCTTCTTTTGAATAATTAGGAAAACTTACTATGAATTTTTCTAGCATTAAGGAATGGAGCAAATGTTCCCTTGAAAATATGAGAACATTTAATTTACTTGCTTGTAGATTTTGAATAAAATTAAGTGTCAATCAAATCAGAGCAGGCAATAAAAGCAGAGAAAATTATAGAAACTATCCCAATTAGATTCCATAAAGTGGGAAAAGTTAAAATGTTTGTAAAAGAAAGAAAAGAAAATGTTTTCTTTTTATCATAGTACCGTTAGCCTCTTAACTCTGTATCTACATCGCAGACAGTGAAACTGTAAGCAAAACTGGGAGCTGTTGCATAGTTGTTAAATCAACAGCTAATCCCCAGTTTGTGACAGTTCTGCCATTTAAATAATCATCATGATAGATCTTACTCTTGAGCTATAGTTGCTGGCAAAGTAGCTTGATTGTCTGGGCAGGCATATTCAAGGCAGTGAAGAAATTGTCTTGGTGTAGATGAGGCTACTGCAGGCCTGCCTTAAAGTCTTGTAGCACTGAAAAAGCTTTCTAACTGCTTTTCGGTGACAGATATTTTTATGGCCTATTTTTTTTATTAAATGCTTTGAACCATAAATAAAATACCCCCTCCCCGAACCTATAAACTTGTAGGCAAACTATGCATAACAACAAAAAGGTGGAGGGTAAAGAATGGAGCTAAATAAACTTTTAATAGAAACATGCTCTGAGCATGCAAAGACAATACCATGGGTGCTAAGGGTTAACAACAACAATAAAACAGATAGGACATAGGCATGTTACGAATACACATTTTCATCACTGGAAGGTTAATCGCAAGTCAATTTAGTGGTCAGCTTCTTCTTCAGGTCTGCAAATTCTGACTATAAGATGCAGTGGGAGGGGGAGAGTGATATCCCTCCCTTGCTTTCAAAGTGCATGAATAAATATTGCATTGTCTTTTTCCTTCTGAGCCTCTGTCTCATTAAATGATGAACAATGAAGAGATTTGTGGTAATGAAATGAAACCCATACATTCTTACAATCAACTTAATTTTGAATGTCCTTTTTTTAAACCAAATTAAACCCATGATTAATGGAGAGATCTGCAGCATCTCTCTCTGAGATTAAGATCAGATATAGTTTGTATTAGTTTTCGATTGAATATATAGCCAATTATTTTGAAGCTAAATGTCTCTTAGGCACTTGTGACTAGAATGCACTTCTAGTTACTGCATTCTTTAATGCACTTTGAGGGGCAGAGATCAAACAGTAAGTACAACAGAAGCCCAAAATATATAAAAAAACCATCGAATTACATAAAAAATTAAGAAGCTTTATGCCGATATCCTGATAAGAGAAAAGAAGAGATGTGCATGATAATAAAAACAAAAGTGTATTAAAGTATACATCCAAGCTTTCTTGCTTTTCACAAATTCTGCCAGATATTATTTTAATCCTTCCATATGACAAAAGAATAGCAGATTTACTAACCATAGTTTGTTAAAGATAATTGTTGGAAACTACTCTATAGTTGTAAAGTTTACAAATGAAATGCTTCCTGAAACAAAGGCGGCTGAAAGGGAATACATTATGCCAATCTTTCATAATGGTCTACCTATCATCTATCTATAGAAACCATTCATCTACTATGCCATAATCTGATTTACAAAATAAAATATTTTAATACATTAATTGCACATTTTTTTAATAAGTATTAACTATCTATAGTGAATTTTGTTAGCTGTTTCCAGTCCTATCATTAAGGATACTGAAACAAATACCTCTAACAGAAGATTTAGAAGTCATCAAAAGATAGCAAATTGAAAATCATTCATATTATTGTATTTCAGTATGGTGAATGAATAGGATAATTTTTTCAGCCTTATATGCCAAAATAACATGGTTGGGTTTGGCTGCTATATAATTTGAATTGAGAAGAAGGTTGCTCTATGAGGGGCAGCAAAATGTTTTTGATTGGCGTTTATTAAAATCAGTTGTGTTCACTAAGAAAATGAAACATGGTTAAAACAAAATAAATAGATGAATAAAACAAATAGAATTACTTTGCATTTCAGCACGTGTATGTAGCGTTCTGATGTTAATTTAAAGCAATAATTGAATTCCAGTGGGATGTTCTACTGCAGGTTTCACAAAGAAATGGATGGGGCTACTATGGATAAACCCAAGTTTCTGAAGCAGCATTATAAAGCAATATAATCATCATAACTATACACATACAATATTCCATTGCTTCTGTTTAAAATAATTTAGGGACACTTGGAGAGGTTAACTACAAATTTTTGAAAGAACATTGCCTCACTCTCTCTAATGCTGGAGCCAGCTCCAAATTATTTTTTTCTTCCCCAATTTTACATAACTTTTGACAGAATAAAATTTTCATTCTCTACACATCTTATTTCTTCCCTCTATTCTTCATAATAGTCTTCTTATATGTCACACTTTCTGTGTAGAGCAGGGATGTCCAAACTTGTCAACTTTAAGACTTGTGGACTTCAACTCCCAGAATTCCCCAGCTAGCATAG
>JAOYMU010000252.1:90986756-90996959 GCA_025802295.1 Psammodynastes pulverulentus | reverse complement strand
TAGGGCTTATATTACAGCCCGTCCTGATAATCAAGATAGGGCTTATTTTCGGGGTAGGGCTTATTTTCGGGGAAACAAGGTAGCTGATACAAATAAAAAATAGCCAAAAATATCCACGTAAAACAGGGATGTCCAAACTTGTCAACTTTAAGACTTGTGGACTCCAACTCCCAGAATTCCCCAGCTAGCCATGCTGGCTGGGGGTTTCTGGGAGTTGAAGTCCACAAGTCTTAAAGTTGACACATTTGGACATTCCTGACGTAAAACAATTAAACTTAACAAAAGGGAAAATGGGAATATTTGTAGTTTTGTGCTGTGTACTGTTGGAAAGTCCAGTTTTAAGCCAGGAATTGAGTCTCTATATCAGTGAGATGGGCAGCACAGAAATTAAATAAATAAAAGTAAAACTACTGGCTTGATACCATTTTGGTCTTTCAATGAATCAGTTCCATAGTTTGTGTTGCCAAAAGCGTATGGCTTTTTACACAGCATGGGGTAATCTTGGTTTCATAGCAAGGTCAGGACTTCTACCTACCTGTCTTCAATTCTATATTTAATGTCCGTACAATCTTTAGGAACAAAAGTAAAGTGTTTATACATTATATGCATGATAGTTTCAATATCATGCTGGTTGGGGAATTCTGGGAGTTGAAGTCCACACACCTTAAAGTTGCTGAGGGGGAAAAACATTGATTTAGCTCAGTGACTGCAGATGCGCCCAGCTTCCTATATAGCAGGAAGCTTCCTTACCTTGGCCTTCTCTTCTGACATCATGTAGAGCTCCTGTTCACTCATCCAGGCTTCAGCTTCTGCAGCATCAAAATAATATTGTTGGGCTTTGTGGGATTCCTCAAGGCGCTTGTGGCGTTTCTCTGTCTCCTCAATCAGGAGGTTCCACAGCTGCTGCAAATCTGCGAGCCGCTGCTGGATTGCTTCGGCATTAAGGCTGCTGTCTGTAAGGATGTTTTGGCTCCTCTCAAAAATGTCATCAATACGAGGCTGGTGTCCATGAATTTCTTTCTGAAGTGTCTAAAGGCAGCAGGGGGAATTTAATACTCATACTAGGAATAGTTTGACAAATGCTTAAAAGAAAAGATAATGAGAAGTCAGTTTTTAGACTTCTAACATTCTAACCATTACACAAAACTGCTCTCATTTCGAGAACAGGAGATTGGGTAAAGATGAATTCATTGGATAAGTCAACACATATTTATGATTTAAACAATTGTCTGATATCCGTGTGAGAAGATTTTGTTGCAGAAAATCATGATGTGTGCAAAATGGGAGACTCAATCAGACATAAGAAATAAACCAGCTCACAGTGATACATGGAGTAGATTCAAACAACTGCGCCATTTATTATCTCTGCAGTGGTCATAAATTAACCTTAGTTTCTATCACAAAAACTAAGATAGATTAATTTCTACCGGTTGCATATATAATATAGGCAACCCTTAAATTTACACAGAGGATTAGAGCACCATTGTGTGAATGATGCTTTTCACTCATTAAAAAGTTAATATAAAATCTATGCCAGTTGAAAGTAAAAACAAAACAAAAAAATAATAAGAGCATTCATCCACAAACTTCATCCAAGATATTCGTTAAGGAAAGAATCTAAATTTTGAATATGTTGCCTATCCGAAGGATGCTAACAGGTTCTATCCTCTTACCTGATTTTTCTTAATTAACAACTGAACAGTCTGAAGGTTGTGCCCATGATCTGTGGATGTGGCAATAGGCATCCTCTCTCCAACCCACAACTAGCAAAGATAAAATATACTGATCAATATGGAATACAGACATGGGAAGGAAGTATAACAAGAATTAAAAGATTGGATAATAGCACTGTATGCTATCCAGAAAATTAGTAAGTCAAGCTGTAACTGAGAATAACTTTTAAACTCACAATTTCATCCTCCACATCCCGGTTGAACTGATGGATCTCCTTAGAGGCCAGTAGGTGAGCCTTTCTTTCATTCAAGGGCTCCAGCAATTCTGTGAATTTCTTCTCCACTGTGTAGCGTTTACCATCAACTTCATCAGTACTCTTGCCTTCCTGACTCAGTGCCTGGGCTTGGCTCTGCAGCTCCTCAACTTCTTTCTTACGGACATCCATTTGATTCTCAAGCATCTACAATGCAAATGAAAATGTAGATATTCATCCATTGCAAAAGTGGTATCACTGTCTAAGGAACATTAGCAAAACCACAAAACAAAAAAGGTTCAGCCACTAATTGCCACTTATTTTTATACTATGCAGTGAGATTACAGCTCACTTCTATTTGGGTCATTTTAATGTTTTTTAAACAGCTTCCTTTTGTCTTCAAAAACCATATTCTAAGTGTTTTAGTTTGCCTTTCTGAGCAACTTGTTATTAATAAGGGAACCGTTTCTGCTTGAATTTGGTTAGACTTCTGCTACAAATATATACAGTCTGTTTTTCCATTGCTGTGCATTCTCAAATTTTAGTCTCCCAAACTTCTACTATTGGAAGAGTTTCTCTTTCCCAATGTTGTGTTACATTGGTTTTTGCTGCTGTCAGCCATTTTTTAATAAATTGTGGTGCTTTTCATTTATATTCTTTGGCGTCCTGCCCAATACAAATATTTGTAGTTTCAATTTGAGTTTTATTTTCTGTATGTTCTGTGTAATTCTTTCCAGTACTTTTGAGACTTTTTGCAAAGGTTCAACCTTTCTGTGACATAGTTTTCTGTGATTTATAGCAATGTATGAGAGGAGAAATTCACCAATAGCTTGGATGTTTATTTTGTCAAGCCCTTTTAGTCAAATCATTCAAAATACAATTTTGCAAACAAAAAGAAAAGAATGCACAAGTTTATCAAGGTTAAATATGTACCAGTGCCTATTTCAACTCTTATTGTGAAAACCAACCCCAATTAATGCCTTACATATTTGACAGACAAATCTCTAGAATATCGAGGAAACCTGTAGCAATGAATCAAGCCAAGGACAACAGCGCTATTTCTGTCCCCATCAAATGGACATGGTGTACAAAAGATATTTTATAGACTTTTAGAGACTGCCATGAACTGTTGAAAAATGAGCTCTTGGATATTTTTTGTTCTTGCTTTAGATGGCAGATGAAGAGATTTGTATTCAGATTACATCTGGAAAACAAAGATTGCTAAATGCTATGGCTATGCAGACTATAGATCTGCAAGTATAAATAATGGTTCGGAACAGTATGGGTATGTATGTAGTATCCGGCTGCAACTGCAGCAGAGGTGGTATTCAGTAAGTTCTGACCAGTTCTGGAGAACCGGTAGCAGAAATTTTGAGTAGTTCGGAGAAGCGGTGGTAACCTTCCCCCAGGAGTAGGAAGGAATGAAGATTTTACAGTATCCTTCCCCTGGAATGGTGGGGATGGAGATTTTGCAGTATCCTTCCTCTGGAATGGAGTGGGAATGGAGATTTTACTGTATCCTTCCCCTGCCATGCCCACCAAGCCATGCCAATCAAGCCACGCCACGCCCACCAAGCCACACCCACAGAACCGGTGGTAAAAAAATTTGAATCCCACCACTGAACTGCAGAGGACAGCCCAACAAACCCTGGGGAAAAACACAGCTGCTTTAAATTGCCAGATGCATTCCTTCCGTGAATGTTACAAAGCATTTCTGAATTCAAAGCATTGCACTGCCCCACTAAATACCACTTGGTTTAGTAGTATTTGATATATTTCACGTGATATATTTGCTTTTCTTTAACAGAAGTATCCCAAATACCTAAAAATGATATAATAATGGAACACTGTAGTCAGCTTGAATACTATCCAACTGGAAAGGCATTCAGATACATTTTTATCATAAAAATAAACTCATATATATTTCACTATTTTTGCCCCTCTTTCTTGTCCATTACCAAAGTGGCAAAGTTTATTACCCCAATGGCTTTACCTGTTGTTTTTTCAGCAAAATGTTGACACTGGTGAGGTCTTTGCCATAATCATCTGATTGTATCTGGCTCTCCAGGCCATTCAGCCATTTATCTAAGTCAGCACAGCTCTGGGTGAAGAGCTCAGCCTTATTAGCATCAAAAAGCCGCTGAGCTTTTGTTTGGGTGGTGCTTTCCAGTTCTTGCCACATTTGGTGTAGGCTTGTCAACTTCTCTTTCACAATTGCTTCAGTTTCAGGCTTTTCGGCAATCAACTGCATCCCTTCCTAAAAATAAATAAAATGATCAACCAAGAACAGTTAACTCAGTTTGCCATAACCTGGTAATTCCACATGCGTAGGACTAATTCACATGATTCTATGCTAGCACATTCCTGAAGGGACATGACAAGTAAACCCAAATGCCTCTCTCAGAGCACCATTCCTGTGCCCCATACCTTTTGGATTTTGTCAAGCCACTCTTTGTTGGAGCCAAGCTCAGCCATGAAGGCTTGGTGTTTCAGCCACTTGCTGTGAAGGTTCCGTGCTTCATCATAAGACATATCTTGTGCTGTAAGCATCTTCTCGTTAATCCAGAGAGACAGCTGAAAAATGATGGAAATGTTTAACTTTAAATAGGGTGTGTCCGCAGCCATAAAATACTTTCTGACAATTTCAATCATCTGACTAAGTCCAGATGCTGTACTCGCATAATGGAAATACTGGTCTCCAATAGGATCTTTTCTAACCTAGCTCCAGGACTATGGGACATTATTCTGAGGAAAGCTTATATGTCTCATGTGTTATTATAAACAGATAAAACTCCTTCTACTCTGAAATGTCTCTAAGAGTTGACTGTATCCCATCATGCTTTTCTAACCTATGGTATTTTAATAGCTCTATAATGATTATATTTTAGGGGGATTTTTTATATTGATCATATTAAAAACTGGAAACTATTTTGAAAATTGAAATTACACCATATGCTTTGCAAAGGAAAATGATTCCGTAAAATCCTTTTAATCATAGAATTCTTAATCCTGGGACTGGAAGGTAAGGAAGAAAACAAAAGACATTGGTTTTGAAAATGTCCAAAGTGAGGATATTTAAAGTACCAGTTCAACATTAACTCAGAGATCTACATTTTCAAACACCAATGTGGTCTTGGTTTCAACAGGAAAGCAGAATTGCTTTCTGCTTTCCCCTGCCAAAATTTCTCCCTCAGACCATTTCACTTATGTATACCTTTATTTCATAAGTCATGAAAAATAGTAAGGGGACGATTTTCAAAAGACAAGATGGAAATGGGGGTGAATTCAGGTCTCCTCCCATCTGTTACTTCTCAGCATGAAGTTACCCTCAGCCACTTTGCAGCTGGCTGGACCATCCCATATCCAAAGCTGTGCTAGTGCCACAATGTCTAGCTTAGCCTAAAAGCACATTTATAAGATTGAAATACAGTCACACATGGATTAAAAAAAGTCACAGACAGCTTAACTCAAGTGTCAGCAACACAAAAATCCTTGAAGGCCCTATGCAAATTATTCAGAAATAATTCTGGTGGAACAATGTAGCTCAGTGACAGAGTACACCCATTCATATCAAAAATCACAATCTAAATTCCTGATATAGTGTGTATGTGTGTGCGCGCGCACATATAGTTTAAAAGACCTTATGTCAACCTGACTAGAAAAAAAACTTTTGCAGAAATCTTTGTTATGCAGAATTGTGGGGAGGACTGTTATAAGAATGGGACTCTTGCTTATTCAATAGTTGGACAAAAAAGAGTTTGACATGAAAGCCCTTCCTACGGTATTAAAATTCCCACCATTAATAACCTGCTTTTCATATGGACATCATTGTCAGAAGAGACAACATTGGATGGTGTACAGTGGTTTGTGCACATTCAATTGTCAATACAGTGCCCTTATGCTAGCTGGGCCTTAGAATGTTAATAGTGGCACAGCTTTTTCTCTGGCTGAGACTATAATCAAAAACTTCATCTAACACTATGGGAGTGGAATTCTGTAAATTCCACACAACAGGAAGTTGCCTTGCCTTCTCCTTCTTTCTGAATTCTCTAAACCTCTGGAACAAATTTGGGAGTATGCGTAAAGGAGACCTATCTCTTCTCTTCTACAGGCAAACAAAGAGGATTGGCTACCAGTTCAACCTCATGTTATTAACTTCTCCCAAGTAACCATATCCAAACCTTGCTAACTCTTTTTCTGCGAGGTTAAGAAAATGTAGTACATTTTGAAGCTGCACATTCTGCATTTTTTCAGCCAACCACCCCCAAGAGGAAAGTATGTCAACAGATCTGATTCATAGCTTGCAACAAATCTCTCCCACATATAAAGTCTTATCCAACCAAAGGGAGTGAAGCTAGGCCAGCCACCCTCTATTTTTGGTCTACAAAGACCATTTTTCATTCATTCATGAACATTTCCAAAGGTCACTTCATAAAAGGCTCGTTAAAGAGGGAAATAAAAGGAAAATCTGCAATTGCGGGAATTAGAAGAATCTGCCTTTCAGAGGGAGACAACAAAGAGGTTGTTCATGGCTTTGGGAAGGATTCTTTTTGAGACTTCAACTGGACAATAGCTGGTCTGCTCCCAAAGCAGCACTGAGTTCACTTTGAAGCTATATTATCCTGACTTACAGAAAGAGACGTTCTCAGGGTCCTGGAGTGGCAAAACATAGGATGAGATGTGGGGGAAGGAAGGTGTCAATTTTATTTATGAGCAAAGGGCCAGGAAGGTAGACAGAATGGTTCTTGCTATAGGCTACTCATATGTGCTTGGTGCGAGCATTATTTGTTTCAACCTGGCTAGTCTAGTGAAGCGAAGGACCAGGGGAGACATGATAGCAGTGTTCCAATAGTTGAGGGGCTGCTAGAGAGAGGAAGGGGTCAATCTATTTTCCAAAGCACCTGAAGGCCAGACAAGGAATAATGGATGGAAATTGATCAAGGAGAGATTCAACCTAGAAAAAAGGACAAATTTTCTGACAGTGAGAACAATCAACCAATGGAACAGCTTGCCTTCAGAAGTTGTGGGAGCTCCATCATTGGAAGTTTTCAAAAAGAGTCTGGACTGGCGTTTGTCAGAAATGATATAGAGTCTCCTGCTTGGGTGGGGGGTGGGGATTGGACAAGAAGACCTACAAGGACCCTTCCAACTCTTGTTAGTCTGTTAAATCTGTTAAACCTCACACAGTCAAGCCAAACAGAGATATCAGGCATTTCTTTTATGTCCATCCCTTGTCACTATTAAGTTCCATTTTTATCAATAGTTCTGGATCATGGACAATACTCTTTAGTTTTGATTAGCATGCTCCCTGAGGTCGTCGTTGATGCTCAGGAGCTGAAATCTACAGATTTCATTTAACTCGTTTATATCTCCAACATCTAACTTGAATAAGAGTGCACAAAATTCCCTTAAATCTTATCAAGCCACAAGTCCAATAGTCCAGAACTATTTATCTTGACTTGTAGCAGCTTTCCAACGTAGGAAAAATATGGTGGTTGCATCTGACTGCAAAATGTATTTAATTGTTAAGCAATAGAGACAAGAATAATCTAGGAATTTATGATTATGCACTTCAGTTTAAGACTTGTTTTTATGTATTTTATTTATTTATATATCAAACCTTTTAACCGCCCATCTCCCTCACAGTGGGACTCTCGAGGAAGGCAACAATGTTACATTAGAACAAACCTTTCTAGAAGGCTTTTAGCTTTTTAAATAAAATGGTGCAGTTGCTGGTTTTGCAAAACAAAAACAGGAATAATGAAAGCTATTAAGGACTGTCTGCCATTAGAGGTTAATCAATTGGTCTAGAGGTGACAGCTATCATCTGTTATTAATTAATAGATCAGACCTAAAAGACAAACTGACACACACGCAAAGAGACGTACCTTCTGTTGGAGGAATCGTTTTTCTCAATGGGTTAAGAAAACATACCTCTTGGCAATCTTGAAGAAACTTCTGAAGATCTCTGTTGTCTTTTAATCTCATCAGAAGCTCACTGGCCACTTCACGATTCTTTTTATGTCTGTGTAAAAACAAAGAAGACATTTTTCAGTGCTTGAACTTTGAGCAAATTGAATACAGTCAGAATAGAAACTGCACTTTTTATTATTTTCTAATGTTTAGATGCTAGACTTTTTCTAAACAAGCACAAAACCCCTTGAAATAAGGGACCCATTGACAAGCTTTAAAATTTTCCTAGACACAAAAGAGTAACATGAAACACCTTCACAATCATTTGTACACTCATGATGATGCTGGGGATTTAAACAGAGAATGCTGCTTATTTAAAGAGAATAATGATTGAATTACCGTATATACACTTTTTTTTTTTAAGATAAGTAGTTTCATTTAAAGCGCATGGCTATGAACATTTTGTTGGAGAATACAAACTCAGTTTTAGCAACTAAAGAGAAGAATATTAAAAAGTATGAATAATTTATGAATGAAATATTTATGAATAATAAACTGCCTGTCTGAGGGAGATGAGTGGCTTAAAATATGAAAACTAAATAAACGAACAAACGAACAAAATGTATGAATTAATTCAGATACTGTATATTGTTAGATCACAGTTTCCATTATGGGGCTAATCTTACCCAATGGGCCAGTGCCACAGCAGAAAAGGTTTGCCTCCTGATTTTGTCAGATGGAACTCCTTAGCTGATAAGACCTTATAACATACATGCCTCTCCCACTGGATTTGATGGGATGGAGAGAGATGGTCTTTCAGATAATCTGACCTCATGCCATATAGGGCTTTAAAGGTAAAACCCAGCATCTCGACTTGGATCCAGAATCAAAATGGTAACTTTGCAGGATATGGAGCAGAGGTGTAACCTGTCTCCTTCTAAGGGCACACATAATTGTCCATGCCGCTACATTTTGCATCAAGGACAGGCTACGTGGAGCATGATATAGTAGCACATTCAAGCTGACCAGAAGACGTGGACAGTTCAAGAAACCCTGGTGAGCTACATGTGAATTATTTTGAAAAAGTAATTTTGGATTACACAATTTCTAGAGAATGAGTTTTAATGCGCAGGAATACAGAAGTTTTACAGAAATTTTATAAAAGTTAAAAAAATGCAGTCTTCACAGGCTTCATAATATTTATTTCCTAACAAATTAATATTATTAAAAGTAAACACTCTTAATTTAGATCTTCCTTCTCCTCCAGCTCTCCCACACACATATCAAACAGGCAAGGAGAGGGTGGCTCACTTAAAATCATCTTTTGAATTCAGAAACACTGGGGGGAAAAATCTGAACCAGGCACATTTTATGTTTTAGCTGATTATAGTAGCTAGTTTATAACAGCAATATATAATATCAGCAAGGAAACGGAAAAAAAATCTTGCCAAAGACTCTTACTGAGAAAGAGCCAACTGAAAAGCTATCCAATCTGGAGGGCAAAATTCCATTAGAGGACAGTGAAGAAAAATACTGCTTTCTAGTGATTATCCAGATTTTTGCAGTGCAAAAAACAGCATGGTTAGTTTTATGCTGTTCACTGAATAGAGGAGAAATGAAAAAAAATATTTAAAATAAAATTACCATGGTAGCCTTTCTTCTTTAAAAATAAAATATTTTTGCGGTGGTGGCTCTTAATTGTTGTCATCAAAACTGATAGAATATCAATTTAAAATGACACTGTTTACGGATAACAGCATTTTTATTTCCTGTAAAAATTAGTAACAGCAATGAGAATTTCTTTGTCACTATAAAGGCAAAACTTGTCCAGTTTTCCCCAAAAAAACTGCAAGAAAATTAAAATGCTTTGACAGAATGTTCTGTTAATAATTCAATTGCATATTACGAATTTTTCTCACGTAAGGCACAGTTCCTCAAAAGCTCTTTAATAAGCCTTGGCTATGACTCAATATTCTGTAAACCAACTCTTACCAAGTCAAGCTCTCTGGTGGTTTTCATAATCCTTAAATAAAGTAACAGGCTTATGATAAATTTGCAAGTGATTGTACCTATGTATTCTAGAAAAAGGAAGTTGTGGTATGTATTTTTAAGGGTTCCCTAATTACAAGCAAGTTTTGTTTTTGAAAGAGATGATTGCAGAATTAAAAAAAAATCAGTTTGCTGAATGTTAAAACAAATAACCAACATAGCAAATATCAGTGATTGTTTAAGACTATACTGGATTTAGACTTAAAAGAAAATGAGAAAACAGCAACTCAGTTTTTAAAAGGTTTGATTATTATATCCAGGGCTTTTTTTCTGCCGGAACGCAGCGGTACTGCGTTCCGGCACCTTTTTCGAGT
>JAOYMU010000252.1:90806392-90826678 GCA_025802295.1 Psammodynastes pulverulentus | reverse complement strand
CGGAACGCCGGAACGTCCGTTCCGCAGCGCTACCGGCTCGCGCGAGGTGCCGCGAGCCGGCTGAATTTCACCACTGGGTCTACTCCTTGGTTTGCCTTCCAATTTTTAACTTTGTCCCTTGGAACTTCTTTTCTAGCTCACCTAAAACTGATGCCCATAGTCCATTGATCTGATACCATATTACACTCATCCATCCAAGATATCTGGTTGAATAACTGAGAGAAAATTATGTGAACACAAAACTAGATTCATATATTCTATGTAAAGGCATAGGCACGACTGATTTAGTTTTGGCTTCAAAGGAACTTATCATGGGTAAAAAAAAACAAGGTTATTACTAGGCTTATGTTTGAACCATATCACTCTGGCCCGCTCAACAAATCATGATTTAATCAAGCTGTTCAGAATTAAGACAATTTACTGTAGCAACCTGGGGTAAAAATTTAGTTTTTAACTTTAACTGCATATTTTTTTAATCTTGCTTCTGATTTTTTTATTTTGTTTTCCATATCTGCATTGGGAAAGATGCCAACTGCAAAGTTAGAGCTGGGGAAATCCAAGTTCAGGTCTTCACACAGTAGTGATGATTACTAAATGACTTTGGGACAGTCAGTCTCTCAAATTTTATAATGATAAAAGTGGAGACGGTTACATACTCTGTTTTTATGCTTCTTTTCAATCTTTGTGCTTTTGAGATCAAAATATGGTTGCTTCCCTTTGTTTGGAGGGGATGACTGGTAAGTTTCCATATAGTTCCATATCATATTTTTCTCTCCAACCTATAGCTTATTACACCCTATTTCTGCATCAATTTGCAATTCTATTAAATCCACATACAATGCTTTATTCATAATATGAATAATATTATGAATTTTTTTTTAAAAAATATTATTTCTTAATTATACAGAAAGGAGTAGAAAAATTACAAAACACACACACACAAACAAGAAAGAAATACATAGAATACAAACACAAGACAAAGAATAGAAAATAGCTATCAATATATGTCAGAGTAAATTAGGCAGATTTCTAAACCTACTTGAGGGAAAAATACAATTTTTGTATAATGTCATAAAATAACATAAAATCTAGGCCACAGAAGAAATATAGTCACGTTTTCATTAATAGGTTTTTTTTTTTCAAAAAGGCATGTCTCACTTTCAATTAAGAATGAATTTTGTTTTAAGGAATTTTTGCAAAGGACAACATTCTTTGGCCATTGAAATATTATTTCAAGGGTCAGTGACAACTGCTACAAAGAATAGGATTGTAACTGGAATTGGGATTTGCTTAGTTTTGGTTTCCACCTGTTGCACTGGCAAAGCCTTTGATCTAAGTATTAGTTTTAATGCACACTGGAGGTCATGTATGCCTCTAGGACCTCATCCAAGGACCCTGAAATCAAGTTGCATTAATTAGTGTATTTTAGTAGGCTTTGGGTGAAGTTCATAAATATTCAAGGCCATGTTTGCATGAAATACACAAGCATAGGAGAATGGAAAATGCCTATTGGGGACTATCAAACTAGAGACATTAACTGCTTTAAAAATTGAAGGGGAAGAAGATTTCTCAAATATTTCAGTATATAATATGCTGCATGTACGGAATGGCACTTTTACTCTACATTATGATTTTTTTTTTTAAGCATCAGCACAGAGCAAGTAGGATAAAAGGTTACTATTGCATTGGTTCCTGCTATAACAAGTTTTCATGATCACATTAAAACTGGGAAGACTTCAGCTGAAATAATAAACAAGCAAATGAATCTGGCAGGAAGTAGTGGCGATAATTTAAAAATGACATAATTAGATCTAAAAGGAGTATGAAAACACAGGAAAAAAGATTACCTCCCACTTTCCACAATTTTAATGGCAGAAGTTAATTGCCCAACAGATACCACCTGATTATTTTAAAAATAATTCAATAGTACGAATGTATTTGTTTGTTCGGCAGCAGTATTTCTGTAGGACATTTTGACCGCAGTAAATAATGCTGCATAAATGATGTGAACAAAAGGCTGCTTGGTCACATGTTTTGGCAGCTGTCTTCATCGTGAAGTTATCCTAGAGAACTTGGCTGGAGATTTATTGATTGCATTGCACTAGGTTGTGCAATGGACTAACTTGGCATTAGGTAATGATTGAGGTTTTTTTTTTCAAAATCATAATTAAAGAGCAGCAATTCTAATCAATATGTTTTGGAGCTTTAATGAGAGGAATCCTGTTTGTAATGGTTTGAGGAATGAGAAAAATGAATCTGGATCTCGGTAATTCTGTGTGTTGTTTGATTTGTGTGCAGGAATAAAATTTATAACAACAACCAAGTAAGGAAGGATTGAGATCTCAAGAGAACATCATGAAGAAATTAACCCCTCCTGTGGTATGTTACAATGAGATTTTATAATGTAAATACTGAACCATGTGACTCAGAGAGCCAAAGTACTCCCTACTTCTGGCTATCTTCTTTCTTGGATTCCTGGACTTCATCCGAGATGGATCCTGGCTTGCCTGCAACAAACCAGCTTTTTTTTAATCAAAGCCAAATAATTCTTTGCTTTTTCGAATCCCAAAACACTGCCCACACTGCCTCCAAAACATTGGAATCCTTACCTAACTTCTTCCCTGTTTAGATACTTTGCCAAGCTTCAAATTGGAAAAAAAAAAAGAGTGGGGGCAAGTATGAGGAGAGAATTGCAAGCCTGCTGGCGCCAACAATGTCTGTTCCTCTGTATTTGCACACTGTCTCCGGCTACAGGTTCATGGAACAGCCAGTGTTTGTCATTCAGGGAGCAGCTGCTGCCCTGAGCAAGGAAGGAAGCGCCAGTCTTGGACTTTGAAGCAATTTTGTTCCCTTACAACTCAGGAAAAGAAGGGCTCTTTCAGCCTGGAACAGGGTTTCAGACTTGATCTTTAGCCAGTCTACTGAGCACAGAGAAGTATTTTAATTCAGATGACTGCATTTTTACACTTGCTGCCTGCTCCAACTTTTCTACTTCCTTATCCCCCAAGGTGAAAAAGTCAAGAGCTGAAGTACACATTCAGAATAATTGGCCTTCATCCTTGCTACAAATTGTATAGAACATAGAACAATGCAGTTGGAAGGGACCTGGGAGGTCTTCTAGTCCAACAGGTAGTGTCCAACATGGGATGCATCCCCAGTTACATCTAAATAATGGCCCAAACACACCACGATAACATTTGTATTCTGCAGCATCCCTAGCATGCTCCCTTTCCTGTTTCTTATCCACAGCCAGTGAATAAGAAAGGTTAAATCAACATTAGCAGTGCCAGTATTTTCCTCTTATTCTGACAAAATTGAAGGCAATTGTGGTCATAAGTTGAAGACTACCTGTAACTAGCTGTGATTGGAAGCAGAGACAATAGAGGCAAGGAACAACAGTGGGAGCAGCTAATTTAATTCTGATATGATTTTCTACCAATTCAGAGATTGGGATGAAGGGATAGAAATAGATAAACCAAGACAAAGGCATCAATTCTGCCCTTTCAGATATTCATTGGATCAGAGAGAAAATAATTTCCATGCCTTTTCAGCTTGGCTTATATAAATCAAGATATATAATCTTTCCCCCATGACCTACAGTGCTCCCTCATTATGGTGGTGATGGATGCTTCTGGGAGGGATGAGCGAAGAATGTCAGGAGTGCAAGCCAAGATTATACGTATATTCCCAGCAGGGTCAACCAAGGCATGTCATCTCAGCTGCCCAGCTAAAGCAAGCAAGCAAACATCTATACTGGGTAGTAGTAATATAAGAAGATGTCAGAGGCAGATTATCACTTTAGTGACAATAGCAAGCCATTCCCATATTTTTACCCAAAAAACCCCACATTGATAAAAAAAATCACCTATATTGTCAATATAGTGATGGATGATGGGCTGAGAGTGATTGCCCAAAGTCACCCAGCCATCCTTCACGCCTAAGGCAGGACCAGAACTCACAGTCCTTTGTTTCTAGGCCAGCACATTAATCACTACATCAAAGATGGCAAACCACAGAAGAAAAAGCAGTCAAGGTTCTAACTAAGCTATGTCAGCAAATCTGGGGAATGACACAGTGGCCAACTTAACAGTGTATGGCAAATATTATACGATATCCTTAATTTCACATGCTAGCAAAATAATGCTTAGGATCATCTAATGCAGATTAGAGTTCTACATGGAAAAAAGAGATGCCAGATGTTCAAGTTGGATTTAGAAAAGGCCGAGGAACACATGACATAATGGCTTATGCATGCTGGATAATTGAAAAAGCTGAAGAATACCAAAAGGAGGTTACTATGTACTTCATCAATTATAGAAAAGTCTTTGATTATGTAGATTACATCAAACTGTGGAATATGGTCAGAGAAAATGAGAATTGCAGAACATCTTATTGTCCCCATGAAAACTTATATACAGGTTAGAAAGACATTGTATAAACAGCACATGGTGAAACATACTGGCTCCAGATTGGCAAAGGGATGTAACAAGACTGCATATTCTCCCCTTATTTATTCAACCTGCATGTGAAATGTGTATGATGGATATTTGGATTGGAAGAAAATGAGCATGGTTTTAAAATTAGAGGAAGAAACGTCAATAATCTCTACTATGCTCATGATACAGCCCTGATGTCCCAAAATGAAAAGGATCTGCCAGCCCTAAAAGTCAAAGAGCACAGGAAAAAATGTTCACCTCCTTGAATTATTTTTAAAAATAATAAAGGTGGGATATAAACAAATAAATAAAAACAAAAATTAAATATAAAGATTATTAAATTAAGGAGAATAAATAGAACAACATGCCTTAGAATTGAAATTAAGATATTGAAATGATGAATAATCTTTTAGGAACAACCATCAATAGTAAAGGAACAAGCAATCAAGAAATATGCTGCGACTTAGCACTCGGTAGAACAGCTATGAAGATCTTGGAAAAGATATTCAAATGCCATAATACGTTTATACTTTCAAAGCTCAGAATCATGCAAGCCATGGAGGCGTGGCAGTCAGTGGCTTAATGACACTGGAGATGGTCTCTGCTCCAATGGTTTAAGCCCTAGCACTGTGTTGCAGAGTGACCTTCCATAACTTACCTCAGTTTCTGCCCATCTATCAGTTTAAAAGCATGTTCTACGCAAGTAGATAAATGGACACCACTTTGGTGGAGCGACGAGCTGGTATTCCATGAAGGCGGTCAGATTCCTGCAAACTCTGAACCTTCCCAATTGCGACACCGATTTGTAAGGAAGCTCTGGTGGAGGGAGGGTGGATGATGCTGCAGGAAGATCCATTTGTCTTTCTGGTAAAAAGCTAGCTCGCCCTACTATGGTGCACCTTGGGAAGCCCGCAAGCATGTCATACAACACAGTTAGTAAATTGACAGCAAAACTACTATTCTGTATTAGTATTATAGTCTCCTGCTAATGTAACTATGTCATAGCTAATAATAATGCAAGCCATGGTATTTCTTGTGACTTCTATGGAAGTGAAAATTAGAATTTAAAGAGGCAGGATAGGAAAAGTATGGATGCTTTCAAATTTGGTGTTGGAGAGGACTACTGAAAATAGCATGGACAGCCAAGAAAAGAGGAGGAAGAAAAGAGAAAAAAGAGGACAACCAGCTGCCACCTGGATGGAATCAGTTATAGTGGTGATGATGACACAATTGAGAGACATGAAAGAACAGGGATAAATAATCTTGGGGAAAAACTATGTGGCCACTAGGACTTAAAAATGACTTGATACTACATAATCAATTAAATATTAGTCTTTTTAATGAAAATGTTAATAAATGAAAATATTGCCTGCACACTGAATTGCAATACTTGAACAAGTCTGCCCATTACTGTGTAGCCCATTTAACAAGCTGGAAGCTATCAAGGGCTTTTTCTAGGACAGGGAGTCAAAAAAGACAGTGTTTTTTTGTGCAGCAGTAGTGACAAAACACATTATCCTCATTTGCTTCTGAAGGGAGATTCCTTCATAACTCTTGCCTTGATTGACCAATTAGTTCTTCTACAGCTGCTTGGTATCCTAGGAGATCTGGAAGTCATATTTCTAGGTAAAGAGGTTATTTAATTAGTTCTGTTTCTCTTTAGTGTTGAGAAAATATAATTTCTCACAGAAATTAAGGATTTGGTAGCTGGAAATTTATTGTGGCCAGAATGGGAATACTAATTAGCATTTGTTTGTTTGGGGGTATTTTTATTTAGGCTGTAAAGAAAGCTGCAATAAATCTGGTAATTTTTCAAGGGAAAGGAAAGAATTAGTTACACAATGGCTGTTTTCATGTTTGCCTTTGGTTAATTCTGGTTGCTCAATTAACCAATTTATAATAAACCAAAAGGGTTAGGGCAGCATATACCAATCTAAAATGTGGTTATCTAGCTCTTTATTCTTTGCATTGTACCATATCATATGTTAGTGTGAAATTTCTGTATAGCAGTGATTTGGGGACTTCAACTCTCAGGAATCCCCAGCCACACACGTTAAAGTTGTCAAATTTGGCAAACAGAGTATTTTGCTTTAAATATGCAACAAGCCCCAGATTCCCTCCTTGGGGTAATAAGTTTCTTGCTCTCTTTGGGGACTCTGTTGTATCACTGATAGACAATAAAAGCTCGTTGAACCAGAGTCCTGATAATATATGGCATGTTGAAAAAGCAGACACAAATCTCTCAGCAACATGGATTTTTTCTCTCCTTACCACTGTATTAATGTTTAGGCTACCAAATCTGGGCAACAAAGCATTGCATGGCCACTCAATTGCAATGAATAAAAACAGAGAACTCCAATTCTTTGCTGCCATCTGAAGCCATCCAGAGTTTTGCAGCCCAAATTTGGCCAGCCTGCTGTTGCTAATTTTTATATAACATCTGTACATTCTTGCTAAGTTGTATCTTCAGATAATGCAGCCTTTCTAATAACTTCCAGAGATCTGGAGCTACAATATCCATCAACATTGTTTGTTTATATATTTAGACATTTACATGCCATCCACTTCCTGAGCCACTTGGAACACAAAAATATAGTAAAAAAAATAATCAGAAAAAATTGTGAAAACAAGAAAAATAAAACAAATTCTTAGTCGGAAAAAATTAAAACACATGTATTAAAAGGCCTGGAATAAATATTTTCTTAGAGCCCTCCTAAATTATAGGATTTTAAAATTGTAATAAAGGCTCTTATAGCAAGACCTGAAAGGAATGTCAAAATAGGCAAGTTGTTTATTCATCAGAGTCCAAATCCTGCCCCTATTGAATGTATTGTTATGATGTCATATTTGTATGCAGGAGTGGGTTTGGTTTGAATTGACCATCATCCTGCACTGCAGATCCCAATGGGGACTTGCTCCCCTTCCAGACACAATTCATTTCACAATGTGGGCCCAGCACTGAATATCAGCACATTTCTTAACTTTTTTATTTATCCAGGCCGGCTTGGCCTGACCACTCTCGGTCCAGTCCCCGGGGATTCTTATAGGGGTTTTTTAGTACAAAGGTGTTGTAATTTATATGTTTTACCGTATTTTTATTGTATATATTTTATGTTCTCAGTTTTGCCCTGTACCCCGCCCCGAGTCCCTTTGGGGAGAGGGGGCGGGTTATAAATCTAAATAAAATGAAAATGAAATGAAATGAAAATTTGGAAGATACCCATTTCAAAAATGCTGGCATAATGGATAAAGATGGAAAAGAGTCATGCTAATGAAGAAGTCCTATTGAAATCCACATTATTTGGAATAAGAGATACTGGAAGGACAACATTTCATTGGGATGAGATAAAAACACAGCAGATTTATTTATGTATTTAAATTTATTTTGGATGCAATTAATTATTAACAGTTGGACATGAAATTGGACATGCAGCTGGACATAGTCTAATCCAGATATCCTGTTGCTAACCCCAGTAACCAAGTAAGGCTGAAACAAATCAGAATTTTCAGTATTGATAATTGGCCATTAAAGCTTATATTGGCAGATTCATACAACCTGTTCAGTTAAAATATTGTAGGCTAATTTGGGGGGGATTCAAAAAGCATAGTTAATTTATGATTCAGTGTGTTATAACAACCCAGCCAATTTTGTTAATTCAGTAAACAGTGATTTAATTAATCATGAATTAATAAATTCCATGAACACTACTTTGAAACCTTAATCTTTGGGAAGTTAAATTTAACTTTTACCCACTTTGGGCAATGTCCAATTGTAGATTGTGCTTTATCGAGCATTATATCTGACTCCAATCATCTTCAGCTGTTTTCCCTTGTTTGACTTTTTTCCATGGGCAAGGAGCCCTTATAGGAAAAATGCTCTCCGCTCCTGCCATAGATAACAACATTCCTGGTCAACCAGAACTTTCCTCTTAGGCTAAGATTATAGCAATAGCAATAGCATCTAGACTTATATACTGTTTCATAGTGCTTTACAGCCCACTCTAAACAGTTTACAGAGTCAGCATATGGGTCCTCATTTTACCCATTTCAGAAGGATGGAAGGCTGAGTCAACCTTGAGCCTGGACTGCCAAATTGCAATCAGCCAGCAGTCAGCAGAAGTAGCCTGCAGTACTGCATTCTAACCACTGCAGCTCTTATGCTTTCTTTCCAATATTATAACTATGAAGTTAATATCATTATGACCATACAGGACACAAATTTATGAGGTAAAGTGATTATATTTCATGGTAGGCAGCTCTATTAGGTGCCACACCTTGGAAATGATTTTAGAACCTTTGCACAGAGGCTACAATCCTTGAAACCTCCTCATTCTCTTGAAGTCTTCAGTAGTCACCTTATCAGTAATCAAACTAGTGAGATAACACACTTTTTAAGGAAAGTCATTTTTAAAGTCAAGTTTAACTTTTGATGACTTCATAGGGACATTCATGTGGTGTTTTGAATAATTTTGCTATTGCTGCCTTCTAGAATGTATTTTTTGGTCTCACAATCTAGTCAACAGACGTGGGAATAACTGGTAGATCTTATCTAAGTATTAATCAGGGTTTAATGTGCTTAGCTTTGTGGAGTTAAAGTCACTAACTGGAGTTAAAATCACTTAACTAACCCTGGATGAAAGATGCTCTGTAATGCTTATTCTTGGAAAGTACTAATAACTTCCTTTTGTTCAAAGGCAAATCAAAACCTTTGATTTTCCTTTGAACAAATAAACAAATCAGAGCTTAAAGTTAATGTAGAGCCTATAAGCTTGTAATGATGGGTTGTATAAGTGGCAGAGGCTGCTTTGCTTAATTGTAAGTCCTAATCTTATAGAAATGAGCAGTTGGAACATTTATATGGGCAGCATTGTCCAAGTCCTTGCTGCATACTGCTGCCTGAATGAAGGAAGTTGAACAGGAAGGAAGACATTAAAGCCTCTCCCATTAACCTAGAGCACAAAATGTCCCCTTTTATCTCCCCACTAGCTTTTTTGAAAAAAAATTTTTAGTCCACACAGATCAGTAACCCAGCTGGAGAGTTTACTCAGCTGCTTCTGAGGTAATGCCTTTTGTCTGGGTTCCTACAATGCTTTTTAAATGTTAGGAAAAGTCACTGCACATATTGGATAGCGATGTGTAGAGTTCAGGCATCAAATACTGAGGACTTGTCAGAGATTTATTAAGGTGAATTTTCCTAAAATGCCATGGCATGGCTGGGAGAAATTTCAAACCTAGAGGAAAAAGGTAATCATATTATCTAGTTTTGGCTTATTAAGTCAAACATCAAACATCCAGTCAGAGAGAAGATTCTTAGTAAAATATAACATATAGGCATGGAAAAGAGCATAAAAGAGCCCTTTGTGGCATGAGATCAGGTTACCTGTGGAACTGTCTTGTCCCAATGACATCAATCTGTACTGCCCAATCAAGCAAAGAAGATACGTTGCAGTCATCAGTTAAAAGATATGTATGTCATCAGTTAAAAATTTTCAATTGAATCGAGGAAGAGAGCCTTGGCCATTGCTCCAGCTCTATGGAACATTTTACCTCCAGAGCCGAGATGGGCCCCCACCCTTCTGGCTTTTCAAAAATATTCAAGACTTGGCTCTGTCAATTGTCAGGGGGGTCTAAGTGTAATTTGCAAACTCCCGGCCTGCATCATGCACTGGCCACGCCCACGTCCAGTTTAGTTAAAGAAAAAAAAGTCCCAATACGTCATGTGATGTCACCGTGACAATGTGAGTTTGACACCCTTGGCTTGGTGCTCACACCATTTCTTTAACTTTTACATTTCTAAGCTCTATTTTTAACTTTTAATTCTTTTTAAATGTTATATTTATGCATGTTTTATTGTAAATCGCCCAGAATCACTTACTGTAGGTGGTGTAGAAATGTGATAAAAATCAAATTGGTTGGAAAAAATAGATGAAAACCTTTCAGGCTACAGTAGAGAACCTATGGACTCAAGATTTGGCTGAACTATAAATCCTATTATCCTTATCAGTTATAGCTGGCTAATACAAGCTATCAGATAACAATCCCTAGTAACCATGAATTTTCCATCTCTACTGTATGACAAGTCAGTGGAAGTGTCTGGTTCCTTTCCATACACCGAAGAACAGTTAGTGCAGCTGAAGATAGAAGGAGACAGATTATAGTTGAAGCAGGGGATGAAAATAATCTAACATATGTTAAATTGTAGATGTCTGTCTTGGAGTATCATTTATTTAAGATGACCAACAAGTAGCTATAAAATACATCTCGTCCGTGACAACCATTTTTCTGACTTATGCAAGTAAGTTATGATTTGGTAGTGGTTGCTTTTTGTGTGGCAAGTATTTAGCAAGAAACAAAATGCATGCAGAATCTATCAAAGGAGGAGAGACATTTTTGAGGGCCAGCATCCATGATTTATGGCTTTTTATGAGAGCACTTTAACCATTCACATTCCAAGTGGAAACTCTGGGATTCCATGTATCTCTTTGTTACTAAAAAAAAAATCCCTGAGCAAATTTGTCTAATCTAGTGTCCTCTGGATACATTGCAGAAATTGTAAACCTCTATATCTCAGGGGTAACAGAATGCAGAACGCTCCATCAGCCTCTGGACAATAATACAGGCTTTATTCCAGTTTATGTCTGTATGCTGCCTCTTTTATTTCTGCTGACAAATAATTTCAGCTGCATCAGCTGCCACACAATTACTTGCATGCCATTGTGCGAGTTGTTGATTTAATTATATTTTTCCCCCACAGTTCATAACAGGACAGGCCTAGATGGTCTGGAGTTCAATCATTGGTTAATGCAAGTGAGGGTTTTTTCTTTAAAGATTCTTTTGCAGAATAGATTTTTAGAGTTCCTGGAAAATTGCCTCGTACAAACATCCTCCTTAATGTAGTCGAGGGAGCTCTAGTCAAGAGAAATGAAGGACAAGATTAATGTTGATGGAAATTAGCAACTAAGGCAGACAAAGGAAGTTCTTCATCTCCAGAGGAATACTCCCCTAGTTACTATTTAGTGGAATAGTCAGTTTAGTCATTTTCTTGGACAACTTTCTCTTTTTAATGTTTGCAAGATTTGTTCTGCCCTGTTGTTTCAAGACTGGGAAGAAGCACCCTCCCCCAAATATTTGTGCACATTTTTTGTGCACCTTATTGTTTTCAGAAAAAACTAAGTGGACTTCTAGCCATCAAGACTTTTCAAGCAGTTTTCCATGGAAAATATAGTGTAGTCTTCATTTGCACTTTTCTCTAATACAAATATTTGTTTTTATTTTCCACAGATATTTTTCTTTTTTGTTTTGTTTCAGTGAGGGGTTTTTTTTCTGAGTCCAATTCAGGGACTGGTTTTTATCTAAAAATGGACATTTTGTGACATGAAGACTCATCTTCCAATTAAATTTGCTTAGCCTCCTGGGATTTGTGATGAGTCCTATTTTTAGGGAGCCAATGGTTGTCAGGGAAAGTCTGCTGATTAGTTGGTCTGCTAAAGTTATGGAAACACTGTGCAAAGGCCATCTCCTGCTTCAGCTTCTGTATAAATCTGCCAAATGTTTGGCTAAGTAGTTTCTAAAAAACAGCTTTATAGTTAAACTTTCAAAAGCAAAAATAATTTCTAAAATTATCCAGTTGCACACACATAGACTGTATAAAAAATGACCAGCATTTTTAGGGACCCATTTTAACAAAAGTTTATTAATGTAGAAAGACTTCACACATAGAGATTTGTTATCTGCCTGGTTATCATTATGCAAATTTTTCTATTTGCCTTAGGGTGTCATTATGCCTTCATTTATGTCAGTTAAGTAATTATGTCATGAACCCAGACATATATGTGATCAGCTTTATTTGTGTTTCTCAACTTGGCAACTTTAAGATATGTGGCTTTCAACTTTCATGATATCTATAGAAAAAATTAGTTCCCGGGTGGTGGGTTTAATTTTAACCTTACAAGCCTATATTATCCCCTGGACCTAAAATGGCAGACTGGTTTAGGGAACCCAGCAGAGATTAATTTGAGAGGCTGACTGGACTGCATGGGTTTTAAGCAAGCAAGGGCAGAGTGAAATCCAGAAAGGAATGGAATAACAGAGTTGGAAGGGATCTTGGAGGTCCTCTAGTCCAACCCCCTGCTTAGGCAGGAAACCCTACACCACTTCAGACAAAAAATAGGATTTTGTTTTAGGACAGACAAGGATTAGGGTTATTTGTTTTTAAAATTTTCAGACATCCTTTTGTACACTTACTTTATTATTGTTATATATAATTTTATTCACAATTTTAAATACAAGAATAAGTCTAATATAAAGTAAAATGGAGTGAAAAAAATATAAAAGACAAATGAGAAAACCTGAAGGTGCAAAAAGAGTAAAAGAAAAATAGGAAAGAAAAAAAATACACAGAAGGGGCTTCCAATCTCCTATATAGCTGTTATAAGTACAATTAAAAAATGTTTCTCTAAAGTTACATTGTGGGTCTTTTCTTTCTATATCTATTTAATCATCAAAACCATTAATCATAAGGGTTTTTTTAATGCAAAGAGTCCATAAAGGGCTTCTGGTCATTACTAAACATAGATATTATCTTTTTTCTGATTAAAGAGGTCACTTTGGCCATTTCTGTGAGTTGTATCATCTTCAACCATTCCTCTGTTGTAGGCATTGCCAACTTGTTCCATCTTTATGTATAAAATAATCTTGCTGCAGTTAGCATGTATAAAAACAAGAAAAAAGTTCCATGCCTTTTCTCCCACTGCTTATCTATCAATCCCAAAAGGAAAAGTTGTACTTTTAGCTGAAAGGTAATCTTTAAAATCCTCTGAATCACTGTATGCATTTGAACCCAACATTTTCTATAGTGTTTTTTTTTTGTACACTGACTTTCTGACACCACACAGCAGGCTTGAACAGAATGCTCTTGCCAAAAGTCTGAACTGATTACTTGCAGAAGTCTTTCAAAATCAGTCTAAGGGCTACACAAAATTAAATTGAGGCAGCTGTTTGCTCATAGACTAATAACAAGGCTGCTTCTGGCCTAAGGGGTCTCTTGTTCTGTGGCTCCCCTTCTCATCAGCTGCTCCCTCCCCTGAAACTATGAGATGATATTGACGGAAGAGAATGTATGATGAGATTCTAACTCAACATGTGATAATATACTTGGATTACCAATCAGTTTTAAGAAGGTGAGAGTGGACTTACAAGCTGGGGGAATTATCAGTCAGAAGAATCTATGGCAGTCCTGCTCCCATTGTACCAAGAACATTATACAACCCTGAAACCAGTCAATATGAGTACTATTACTTTAGTATTCTCAGTGACAGTCATCATGGCTGGGGAAATCTGGGAAGTGAAGTCCACACACCTGGCTGATATCTAGATGGGAAGTCTGTGTCAGAGATTTCCAAGTATGTAAAGTGTTCTCCTACTTCCAGTTTATCATGTATGTATGATACACTGAGCCAGACTGTTGGTCACCTACCCTAGCCCTGTGTCACATTAGGATTTCTTCAAGCTAAATTCTTTGTATCCTTCCTATATCACATTACTATAAATGGGGATTAAATCAGGAGCTTTCTGAAGTATCCCCTCTTCCCAGTTACCATGTCATCTCCAATATTGTAGTTCAATAGAATAGAGAATGGGGCAACTAGGTAATTCCTCCAGCTCTTGGATTCAAAAAACTATTGCAAAGGCTTCAAAGAAAGTTGGGATTTATATGTCATGAACAAGTTTCTGTTCCCTGTAAAAGCATGACTGAAGAATGCAAGATCATTAAATGAATTCATTAATATGTGAATCTGTATGATCTACACGTAAGGTTCCACTTCAGATGGAGATAGAGTCTGGTGTCTGAAAACGCCTTTTTCTGAAAAGTTCACATAGCTCTCTTTCTCCTGCTTTTTCAAAAGCAAATTTACTTTCAATTATACTTTGAAGCAAATGACTAGTTTAATAGTATGACTGTTTTCTGAACTGATTGATTTACCGATATATTGATATATATTGTTATTAACATTATCACATATATTGAACTGCTCATTTGTATTATCCTGTGGGACAGTTAGTGACCTAGTCGCTTGTTCCTTTCTGGTAAAGACCTGGCAGCTTAATCCAATCTCCTAGCATGGGAGAAAACAAAATCCTATCTGAGTGAAAATTCAGAATGGATTCTGCAAATGCTCAAACAGCTCTTTTGCATTCAGGTTTTAGTTTGGATTTGGGTATTACAAATCCTTGTTTTCCTGATTGGGATTTTGCTCTGTGAACAGGAGCTTTCTTGCCTCCATAGAAAACCCCGTTAGCCTTCAAATGTATTCCTGAGATGAGGAAAACAAAGGGAAGAATATGAAATATGGCATTTAGAGCTGCATCAGGATGTGTTGTGTGTCTTCTGCCCCAAATAGTTTTTACTAACTCAGATAATCTTTGAGTCTGTGTCATAGGGAGTATTATTTCTGTTATTCTAAACAGCTGCCATCTGTCTTTGTCTAAAGGAGATAGCTCTGTGAGGTGACATTACTGTCAAGGCATCCCATGCTAATAACTTATCAGGAGGGAGGGTTGACAGCAAGACAAGCAGAGCTCCATAGTCCTACTAACTCTTAGGTGATTCTTGCTGTTCTCTAGATTTTAAAATAAGTGAAAATACATAAATAAATAACACAAAATTAAGTAACAGAAAATTAGTATAAAGCTACATTTTCTTCCTATGTTACCACATGAAGACAAGTCACCCCCATCCATTTCTTATTAAAAAATAGTTGAAGGCTCATTTGTAATTAAAAATATGTGGGAGGATATCTGTTGAATCAAGCTACTGAATTCTTTCCTGAAAAGACTTCTGGTTTATAGTAGATAGTACAAGATTTATTTATTTATTTTAAATTTCTGTCTGCTTAACCTTGGCCACCTTATTTTAATTATAGTGTACTCTGGATTTTCAAGAATACCTAATTCCATTCCTTATTCAGCTTCTGCAATTACGGAAAATGCTACCAAGCACAAATATAACTATCTATATTATATTTTTATGCAGACAAATTCTGTGTTTGGATTAAGATTTGAATTAATTCTTATCAAGTATATCAATCATACATTGGAGATTATGAAAGTGATCAAAGAACAGTCCTTTTCTTCCCTTTATGGATATATAAATATAATATGCATAACTGTAAGCAGTATTGTAAAAGAGACAAATGCATACAGAGTATACATGTAGCATAATAGCAATAGCACTTAGATTTATACATCACTTTACAGTGCTTTACAGCCCTCTCTAAGCAGTTTACATTGCCCCCAACAATCTGGGTCCTCATTTTGGAAGGATGGAAGGCTGAGTCAATCTTGAGCCGGTAAGATTCGAACTGTTGAACTGCCGAACTGCTGGTAGCTGGCAGTCAGCAGAAGTAGCCTGCATTCTAACCACTGAGCCACCAAGGCTCTTATAATGGGCAGTAGAGGTCCTAAACCTCTGAATTTCTAATAGTGTGCATGAACAAATGAAAGGCATTATTTTTATAGATTATTTATAAACTTTTACAAAGAATTTGTCTGATCACTGTTAATGTAATATGATTTTATCTGATCCCAGACAGATCTTTGTAAAACCCATCTTAAAAGAACACTGGAAAGTTTTTTGCAAACATTGCTAAAAGTGTTATACGCTATGTATGGCATGATACATTAGTAAGGTAATGACAAGGATAAATCTATAAATATTTTTAAAACTAGTCTGCAGATGTGACTGGAGATCAAATCCAGTTCAGGAAAATATTTTAGCAAATATAAAGGTTGTTATAGAGGTGTTCTTCCTGGCTTCATTGAACAATGGAACACAGCTTATATTCTTGTGAACTTTACCTGTCACATTTCCTAAAAAAATAGCAGTCGCTTCTATTCATCACAGAATGACGCCATCAAGCATCTAAAATCATATTTATTGCATCAAAATATTAAAAAATGCATTTTTAAGGATATGCACTTTACAAACATCAGATGGATTCCTAACATGCAACATCTTACTCAACAATCAGAATGCTATGGCGAAATATGGAAAATATCAGGATTTTTTTCATACCTGACATTATTAGTGGTTAACAGACTCAGAACTGGTATTCTTAATTAGATATAGTCTTTCCAGAAAATCATTTTGCATAAGTGTATGCATAACACCACACCCTTAACAATTGTTGATAAGAAAAACAAAGAAGTCTGGATAGTGGATATGGCAGTACTGTACCTGGAGAAAGAACTAGAGAAAAATCACAAAGTACAATGACCTGCAAACAAGTAGAACTACTGTGGCAAAAGAAACAAAAATAGATTTAATAGTAAAAAGACTTGATAGGTGGCTAAAAATGCCAAATCCTATCTGAACACTTGGCTGACTAAGCAACAAACCATAATAATTGCATTAGTGGAAGAAAGTAGAAGATTCATTTTATGGACATCTAGTTTTTATAGTCATAAAAACATACTGTTACAATTATTCTTTTGAACAGTTTGCTGATGTCTGTCTGTGCTTATGTGTATTGAAATTACACCAGGCAGACTCTTGTCAGCCAGACAATTCTAGACTACTTGAGTGTCAGGTATTGATGGTGCAGCTTCACAAAGAGGAGGTAACAGGCTCTCTGGTTCACTAAAGGAAATGGTTTTCGGTGGGCTAAAAGTATCATTCACTTTGTCAGTTTGAGGATGCTCCAAAGTCTCCTGGTTCATTTCTGGAGTTCTGGGGTCTGCCTTGGTTTCCAAATTCATTGCTGGTTTTGATAAGTGTGCATCAGAATGTGGTGATGTCTCCTGGGCATCGAATGAATCAACATGGCCTGAGGTTATACCATTTTCTACTGGGGCTCCTTTTTCTGATTTGAGGTCCTCCAGTAAATCTGACCTCTGTATGGAAGGCATTATCTTCCTGTCTGTTTTTTTCTCTGTCAAAACAATTGTGCCCTGTTTCTAAAAAAAAACAGAAAAGAAAAATAATATAGATATTAACTGGGGGACCTTCAGTGGAGAGGTACAGCTACAATTTATGTTCAAGTTTTGGAACAATATCCTTCTTGTCTCCTCTGGTTCGCAACCTACATTTTTCTTAGCAGAAGAATGACTTGAGCCATCACATCTTTGGATCTGCAAAATCCGGGAAGGGTAAAACAACATGTGAGAAGAAAAATGCACCTCCCAGATTGGACTTCCCTTCTTCTCAGTTCCAGGGTTCTCTTGCTCACAGCATGTGTGGCTCACTTCTTATTTTTGTTGGGCACTAAATTTCATTTTTTGCTCTGTCCATATGGATACAATTCTAAACTGTTTGCTTTTGCACTAGGAAAAATTTATGACTGGTTCCCAAATGACTTTGACCATTACAGTCACAGGAAAACAATAGGATTATTTTTTATAAAAAGGAAAGGAAAATAAAAAAAAAAACTAATAAAAGAAATGGGATTCAGATTCTCATAGATTGCCTCAGATAAAAAAATATTTAAAAGTTGAGTGGTTTGAATATTAATCTTCTGATTTACCTAATTGATTGTTAACCCTATTTTCTTCAGTTTAATTGAATCTCCACAATCTTTCCTTCAGGTGAGACTTGACCTCTTTCTCATCTATTTCTTTTTTATCTTAGTTTTTGAAATAGTTCATAGCATTCAACCTCCTGATCTATGGTTTGTATCATACCTCAATGTTAAATATTGTAGGTACCCAGAAGGTACATTCCAAAAATTAGTTTTCAGCATTCTGCCACACTTCAATAAAATCAGGGGAGGGGTAGGGGGAAGCCAGGTCAGAACTAGAGTTGACTGAGCCTGGCTCTTAAAGGCTGCAGTCTTTAGGCGTGAGACTCAGATTTAGCACCACTATTGATTTTTAATGGGTACTTTCTGCTATTAAAAAAAATCAAGGACATTTTTATAATATATCCAAAGAAATTAAATTTTAAAAGGTAATATATTTGCTTTGAAAGTCATAAAACTGAATATAAAAACAATTTTGTTGGTATTGTTTTAAAATTAAAGCATGTTTTTTCATGCAACAGGAATGTTTTAGATTTAAGTTTTATAAGCAAAGGATTTCTTTCTCTTTAGCTGAAAAGTAAAGTGATTACAACATTTTAGAAGTTGCGTTTGGTTGCCTTTTAAAAAAAATTAAAAAAAAGTTTGGAGTTGTGGATGACAGTCTAGTTGGACATAATTCTACTGAATTCATTAAGGCATGTTTCAGATAAACACAACGTTAAGGCCTTTCTGTAATATGAGGTGATTCAGGTCAGTTATTGTATAATTTGCTTCAAGAGGAATTGGTGTTGCTTTTGAAGGAAAGAAAATAAGGGTGGAGACTTCCATAGTAGAATTGATCGTTGTCCCCCAATATTAGCAACTCCCTTTTGTTTGTTGCTGTTTTGTCTAAGGTTCTTGATTAAGGCAAAGAAATCGCAATACAGCAACCTCAGTTCTTGGTACTTCTTTCTAAAATCATGAGGCCACCGAGACATCAGATATACTAATTACAAATGTCCAGCAATATTAACATAGGTGATAACATTCCCTGGAGCTCAAACAATGTATTGGAGACTTTGGAATAAACACATCTTTCTGGCTTCCTGATTAATGCGAATAGCACAGGATGCACATTGCTTTACCTTTCCTTGAAAGGGGATGCAGGGAGTTTCTCTGGCATTGTAGTTACATTTGAAAGTGAGCTGCTCTTGGAAAATTCTCGGAAGGCGATTCGGCAGTGGAGGAGATGCAAGTGGAACTGTGATTAAAACAAGTACAACAGAAAAAAAAACCCTCATATATATGGTGGCAATTAAATATGTCCTATACGTTTAGATAAATGTGCAATAATATATATGAGATGCATCAATCATACACAACAGAATAAAGTTAGTACAGGTAGTTCCCAACTTACAAACATTCATTTAGTGGCTGTACAAAGTTACAAAGTCAAAAAATGACTTACAGAGTGACTTACAGTATGACTTACACTTGATAAACTTATGACAGCATCCCGTGGTCATGTGCTCAAAATCCAGAAGCTTGCAACTGTCATGTAGTTGTGATGGTTGCAGTGACACAAGGTCGTGTAAATTTTTGCAGACTTCTGACAAGTCAATGGGGAACTAAATTCACTTAACAGCCATGTTACTAACTTAACGGCAGTGATTCTTTTAACAACTGTGGCAAGACAGTTCATAAAATCGGGCAGAATTCACTTAACAACTGACTTGCTTTGCAATGGACAGTTTGGGCTGTGGTTGTAAATCAAGGACTACCTGAACAGTAGTGAAAAGAAGGAGGGATTAATGAAGAAGTCCCACATTCAGAACTCTCTTTCTGCTTTGGAACTTGCAGTATATCCTAAACAATTGCCTCTGAAAGCCAGTACAAAGTGTCCTGCAATGTTATTGCAAGCAACTCTATGTTTTAAACTAGCTAATGCAGTATAATCTTCTCCCACTTGCATGCTCAGCTTACCATTTCTTCCTCCCTAGGACATTTAGGTACCATTCAGAGGAGGAAATTGTTCAACAGTGCATATTTGTCCTCTCTCTCATTCTCTCTCTCTGTCTCACATATACAAAAATACAAATGCACATGACAGATACTATAAGCCCATTTCTGAGTTATGATGCTAATTTAACCTGTTCTGTAGCCCAGGGTTGTTGTGAGGTCTGTTCTCCTTAGACAAATAGTGGAGTATAGATATAGTATGTATATAAAAGTTGCATATAATGGAAATCTTTTCCAGAGAAAGGTGCATGGTCTCTCATAGTTTGTTTGTTTGTTTATTTGTTTTGTCAAGCATACATACATTGGATATACATATAAGTATAAACATAACCATGAAC
>JAOYMU010000252.1:90694226-90707763 GCA_025802295.1 Psammodynastes pulverulentus | reverse complement strand
TATGACAGAATAAAGAACAAACAAAAAAAACTGCCTAGAGGGAACAGCAATTTGATAGCACATTTGAATGCTGACATTCCTAATCAACACTTTTGTATAAGGGTTCACCGCTTGTTTAATACGATGATCCCTGAAGGAAAATATTTTCTAGAGAGCATGAACATAAAGCATTTTAAGAACATGATACTAAAGGAAGTTAAAAACTTAGTCAAATAACATAGATTTAGCATATATATATACTAACTGCAAACAACGAATATTAAAAACAAAGAACAGGACATTTCAAATAGCAGTTCTGTCCATTCTCAGTTTTTGAATTAACACTTCTAATCCCTCTGTATTTTACTGGAGTTCATAACTGTCTCCAAAGTTATACAAAAATGAATACATTAAGTAAGCTTGCTAATTGAAATACATGTACTTTCTTATAATAAACAGGCCAACTTATTTTTTTCTTCTGCTGTAGGTTTAATTCCAGTAGTTTGGTGAATGAAATATATAAATGTTGGCAAAGGTATTTTACTGACTAGAAACACAGATATTATGATATTAAAAAAAACATTGCAGATAAATGCAGTCAGCTTTGGGTGTCTCGGGGATTATAGTAGTGATTTGCAAACCTAAGAGGTTCAGAATATTTATTTTTTTGCAAACTTGCTAACAATAAAAAGTTGGTTTCCATTTTTTGACTTACAAAAATGTCCTTTAAAATGAATTCACATATTTAGGATAAGCTATAAGCTGTTGTTTTAAAGCATCTTTTGAAATATTTCATAGTTTTTATGTTGATTTCCAGTGAATATTCAGCTTATTTTTTTAGACAATATTCAAGTGTATAATAAGTACTTCATTACCATTAGTTATTCAAGATTTTTTAAATGGGTTTTTTCCTGCCTTAGATAAGTGACTGGGGGAAAAAATCCTCACCTTTTCTGTGGTGGCACACTCATTTGGTATGGTATCTTTCTGTCACTTAATATAGATGTTGTTTGTTTGGTCTTATTGCTGGAGCATCTTGAATGTTTCTCAGTACATTACCATATACCTCCCAATTGATTGGCTGTGGATAACATTGTATTTTGCTTGTGAGGTA
Organism: Psammodynastes pulverulentus; assembly: GCA_025802295.1. Classification (NCBI taxonomy): domain Eukaryota; kingdom Metazoa; phylum Chordata; class Lepidosauria; order Squamata; family Psammodynastidae; genus Psammodynastes; species Psammodynastes pulverulentus. Next base: position 90,706,670 of record JAOYMU010000252.1, on the reverse strand, counting down.
GTTTCTAAATTAGGGATCCTAGGTTGCATAGAATAGTGTGACCATTCTTGGAGCAAATGTGGGCTTCTGTTTTGCTTTCAGCATATTGACCAACATGTGCTAAAACTGATTAGCACCATTAGTAAAGGAGATCTGCCTGTAGCATGGGTATTACTAAAGCTGGTAACTAGGCCACACTTTTTTATTTTACTAAGAAATGGTACATGAAAAACTTCATTGACATAGCCAATATGGATGGCGGAGTTTAATAACTATTAGTCCATCTGATGATGATCATGACAAATGAAATAATGCCATTTGCAATGTAAGAGGAGTACATAATAATGTTATTGAACAAATTAATAAAATTAAAAATTATTGTGTAACCGTGATAAACTGAGGCGCAATATGTACTACACCTGGATGAAAGTAATCAATCTCTTGAGAAATTAAATTGATTAATACATATAGGGAAGTTAAATACACTCTATAATGTATATCATGTACTAGACCTAGATGAAGGTAATCAATCTCTTGAGAAATGAGATTAATACACACAGGGAAGTTAAATACTCTCTGGAATGTATATGATGTACTAGACCTGGATGAAGGTAATCAATCTCTTGAGAAATGAGATTGATTAATACATTCAGGTTAAATACACTCTGGAATGTATATATGGTGTCATCAGAATTGCTATGATTGTGTATGGAAGCAGGAGTTCATAGGTTAGTGATAATTGGCTGTTATACTCTATTGAATGGTAATATTGGAAGAACCAGGGATGAGTTGTTAGAAATAGTATTCAATATTCTGAATTAATGCAATGCAGGGTTTGGTTTTGATTAAGTGACATGCAGTACAGAAAATGTATTGAACAATTCAGAAACTCAAGGATGAATGAGAATGGTGATTATCCGCTTAGAAAAAATATGTTCATTTTAAGCATAATTGTGTGTGTATATCCATGAGTACAAATGGAAAAGAAATCAAAAGCATGATTAAATGATTATGTGCAATAGAACAGAATGAATGAGAGAGTGTGTAAGAGGTTCTGGTTATTTATTTGTTTAAGGGGAAAGCATTCGTTGAAAGTATCAGTAATGGTTTTGGGAAAGAAATGGAAAGAAATCAGTATGAAAAACTACAGGGAGTCCTTGACTTATGACTATGATTGGAACCAGAATATCAATCATTGAATAAAGTGGCTATTAATCAAGAAGTTATGTGTCTGCTTTTCTCAACAACAAGAATCCTACGGTAGTACTTCCAATTGCAGTTAAGTGGTCTCATAGTTTATTAAATGGACAGAGTTGCAGGTAAGGAGTGTGGGGTATCTCAGGGGGGTGGGGCTGAAAATTCTCCCTGCTGGAATCCAAGCAGGATTTTCAGCTGAGAGAGCAGATTCTCCCTGAGCGGAGAGACGCTTTTGTGCATGGCCTATGCCAGGCCTCCCAGGGCCTCCTGCATCTCCTTGAGCCACTTCACATTCTTACCGTACCACACTGCCTCTTTGCTCAGGGGCTGGGCAGATTTGCCATCTTCTTTCAGTTGCCTTTGCATTCCTTTTCATTCCCTTTGCTGCTCCTTTTTGCTGCATTTGCACTCCTTATGTTCCTTTTGCTGCATTTGCATCCATTTTCATTCTCTTTCTGTCTCCCTTTTGCTCCCTGTTTTCCACTGCTTTTGCTCTCCTTTTCACTCTTTTTGCCTCCTCCTTTTCTCTGCTTTTGTACCTTTTTACTCACTTTGTTACCTTCTTTTTAGACCCAGTGTCAGCCCTGAAGCCATTTTGGGAACATCTTCAGGGCTGCCACAGTATGGCTGGTTGAAGCTGTGGGAACCTGAGAGGGGAGATAGAGATAGGTGGGGATGTATAGCCAAAATAACATACTTTCCCGTGGGAGCCAAGGACACTCGACCAAGTGTTGGAGAGGCATGGACAAAAGCCAGCCGGAATTGGGGCTGCGACCTGATTGGCCATGTGATGGACGTGTGACCTGGGGGAAAGAACTCTGGGGTTTTGATTTGAGAAGGGAAAACCTCAGGTCACTCAGAGTTGGGTTTTCTCCAGATGTGCCAATATGACATTCCTAAAAAGTTTATACTTTGAGGAAACCAGGCCTCAGAGTTTTGATTGCCTTGGGTTTGTTACTTGGAACCAGGGTGGATAAAAATGGATGATTTTTTAAAAAATCAAATCGGGTTTTTTAAAATTGAAATTGGATTTTTTAAAATTGAAATTGGATTTTTTTTATTTTTATCAAATTTATTTTAATAAAATGCTTTTGGAGTAAAAATTTATCTAAAGATAGTTTTCTATTTAAGATACATTAATAATTTATTTTATTCAGCATGAAATGGTGCTTAGTTATGTAGCATGAGGCTGCATATTTTGCAATATTGGGACTGTCAGTGAGTCAACAGAATGTCAGAGGAGGAGCTGCTGTGGGTCACAGATGGCAATTGCTCTTTAAAAATTATGATTTAAATAGAGTTGATTTAAATCAAGCCTTTTTACTCGTGATTTAAATCGTGATTTAAATCGACTTGATTTAAATCAAATTCACCCTGCTTTGAACCCTGACACTCAGCTTTTCCAGTTACAATTCCCTATACATATGGCTAAATAAATTGCTTATATGTATAGGAAATATTCACTGGAGTAGCTGGGTCCAAAAAAGAAGCCGCAAAGGGAATGAAAAGGAGGGCATGTTGTTTGCTGCTGGTGCTGTTCCTGCTGCCACTACTCTTTGGGTCTCAGGGGCGTTGAGGGTGTGAAAACGCATGTAAGATAAGTAGGAGTGCAATGGGGAGGGAAGAAAAAAAGAGGGAGAAGAGAAAGTGTAAAAAGAGGAATACAGGGAGGCAAATCAGCATGATAGGTACCTAGGCATGAGTGGAAGGAAGATGAAAGGAAAAGAAGGAGCTAAAGAAGGCTCATCTCTGCTCAGGAGGGTGGTATGAGCATGGACCTGTATGTAGGGAGGAAAAAAGGCAGAAATGAGGAAAAGAAGAATGTTTATGTGTGCGTGTGTGTAAAAGGTAGAGGATGGGTTACTGTGAGAATGAGTGAGAACACTCTTCCTTCCTCCTGCTCTGCCTTTTCCAGAGCCCCCGCCACTCTTTGAGCCACATTCCCCATGCACAGATGGGGCACAACAACCTGGAGAAGAGTTAGCGTGCACATGAGAAACCTGTGGAGTACATGGACCCTGCTGGAGCAGAGCAAAGGCTTCTGTATCCTGACATCTTCAGGGGAAGAACATTGATTTTTGGGAAGTCATCGTTAATTCAAACTGTTGTTAAATGAACAGTCATAAATTGAGGACTACTTATATTGCAGGACAAGGAAATCCCAAAAAGTATTAGAAAAGAAACTTTCCCAACTCAATGAACTTCTATTGTTTGTATTGTATGTACCGTTAGTTTTGTTTTTGCTGTATATTCTCCAGATTTAAGTTTCCAATCAGATATTGTTTGGATTGTGCCTTTTTCCAGGGTTGAGCAAAGTTTATTCTTGCTATATCACATTAAATTATTATATTATTTTTATTAAGATTATATATAATAAGAACAACTGCAGTTTCATATCAAGTTTAAATTCCAACATTTTCTGTATTATGTTTGTCTTTCTAGTGCCTTTTAAGTTCTTTTATGTCTACTGTGTGTGATAAAATGTGCCTCTTGTCTTATAGCATTTCCAACATTTATTACTGTATGATTTGCCCATCTCAGATATTGTTGAGGGAGTTGTGTACTATCTGTAAAATATTTTAGTCCAACTTTCCTTTAAGTTGTAACATGTGAATTTTATCATGGTCATTGATATTGAAAGCCATTGAGAAATCAAGGATCACAGGAATGAATGTACTACCTCCATCCTGACTCTGCCACAAGTCATCTATAACCATAACCAAAGCTATCTCATTATTAAATCCCAGTTTGAAAATTGATGAAAGCAAGTCTAGATAATTTGTTTCTCAATGGTTCTCAATAGCTACAGACCAACTATCTTCTTAACAAACTTCCCTCAAAAAGGAGGTATGAATCATTTTGTAGTTATCAAAAACTGCAATGCGCTGTGAGAATCACCTTGAGAAATGCAACCTAAACAACTTTCCTAGAAGAGAAATCTGAATCCAGAGTAGGAATGGGGATGGAGAATGTGTCTCAGAATTGACTCTCACTAGTTACCTGGGACATAAAGGTGTTGGGGGGGGGAGGGAATGCTTTCAGATTTGCAAGATTGTTATTGTCACCTTACAATAAAAGTAATTTTGGTATTCTTGGTTTTGGTTTCCTGACCTGAACTAGTTTGAAAAGCTAACAGAAACCATAGACAACTCTTTCTACTTCCTCAGGAGTCACCAGCTCAGATTAATCCCAAATAATACCAATAGACCATGTCCCAGCTACCTCAACCTGCTCAGTCAGAGTTTGAGTTGAAGGAAACCTGAACAGTTTTATCCAACATATACCCTGAATAGTCTTCTTGGATCATAAATATATTGAGTTCCCAACCCAGTAGGGAACAGTAAACAGAATCAATGGATAATAGAAAAAAACATGGGCAAAGAAATATTGATATTTTCCTGTATTTATTGCTATAAGATAATCCCCAATACAGGCCCATAATCATACCAGAGTCATGTTAGTCTTTCTCCCATAGCACTCCAGGCAACACTTGTGGTACTTCATCTGAAATGATTGAATATCTTCCTGCAGAAAGAAGTAACACCAATGAGTTGAAAGGCAACTAGAAATAGATCTATCCATAGCATTGAAATGATGTTAGTGACTTCCACTGTTTTCCATCAAGAAAGTGACCCACAGCCCTCCTTGCTGCCTCCACAATATCTGCACTCTTTGCAGATGCCAGACCTTCATGAAGCGAGGGAGAGGAGAGAAAAAAACAAGTTCGTTCTCTCTCCTCTCCTCTCCTCTCCTCTCCTCTCCTCTCCTCTCCTCTCCTCTCCTCTCCTCTCCTCTCCTCTCTCCTGTCCCTCCCTTCATGAATTCCCACAACCATCAAGGCTTTGGCTATACTTAGGGCTTTGCAGTGGGCCAGGGAGCTGTTAAGTACCATGGTGCCCCCCACCCCCGCAAAGTTCTTCAATGGAGTATTTCCATAATACTAAAGTGGATGAGGGGGGATAAAAAAATCAACAAAACTCAAAGCATCCACACCAGCTCACTCAACACACTGCCCATCTGGTCACTATCTTGACATCTACAAAATACAAGGCAAGGGTATAGGTAGTTCAAATAGTTTCTACAGACCTTTGATATGTGTATGAATGTGAGAAAGTTTATTATGTTTGTTGACTTAAAGCGATGATAAAATAGAAATTGTGTATTGTGGAATGATTTGCTTTAATATGCAGATCAATGGCTGGAATCTGAACATGATAGGAATAGTGCATAGTCGAAATAAACCATGCTTGAGAGTTAATGGAGTACTTAGTGAATGGTTCAACATTGAGCAAGGAATGAAAGAAGGATATACGATTTCTCCTTGATTATTTAATATATTTATGACTAAATACAAAAAATAATACTTATGGTAACTTTTAGGATGTCTGTTAACTACAGATGCAAATAAAAGAAGTCATGGTAGATGAAATTGATGAAATTCTCAAAAGAGTTTAAAGAAAAGGCAATATATGAGATGGTGTATGAGTATGGAGAAGTAAGGATAGTTTGTGTGAATAGTATATGAATAAGTTAATAGATATAATGAATAACAATATAAATTAGATATAGATATACTGTCTTCTTTCCTCTTTTTTAATTCTTGTGGCTTGCTATTATTCTTTTTCTGTTGTTTGCATATTGTATAACCCCAAAAAGAAAACCTTAACGGGTCTGCATTTAGATAACATTTATAGGTTGTCTTGACGTGAATTCACAATGAATAATTTTATTATACCTAGTATTTGTTTTTTGTACTTTTCAATTCATTTTGATTATATTTACTTTTTTTACATTGTATACACTAATAGGATGTTGATAAAATGAAATACGTTATCTAGAGTATTTTAAATTTTCTTTTTTACAGGTATCTCCGGCTGTATGGGAGAAAGTTTAGTAAAGAAGATCATGTTCTTTTCATTAAGCTGTTGTATGAACTAGTAACTATTCCAAAATTGGAGATCAGCATGATGCAAGGTTTTGCTCGACTTTTAATAAACTTGCTGAAGTAAGTTTTGCTTTACCCCATTCTTCTATCTATAGCAATAATGATCCATAGCTGGAGATATGGATAGTTAGTGTTAAAACTAAGAGGTTCAACAGATTTTGTCAGGTTTGATTGGTATTTTGTTTTATTCTGGCCTTATACAGGTAATCAGAAGTAGCAAAAACCTAGCCAGACTAAAGCAGCAAGTGCTCTTACTTTTTTCCTAAATTTGGGGAAAGATTTGAGACTTGATCATATAATGGTACAGCTTTGCATTTTCAAAATGCATTAAAAACCAATCACTATATATCTCTAATTTTTGCATTTATCATCCTTAGATATATATATCCACACTGTAATTTCTGTTGCCCCAGATTATATTGATTTACGCTAGTTTAAGGATAGAAAAGGATCAATGAATATGTTGAGTACCAGTTTTGATGTAATATTGATATTTCAACTAGAAATACTATAAATGAATAGTTGGATAATGCTGTAGTTTTCTAGCATTACATTTCTCCTTTTTTCCCCGTTAGTCATACATAAATTTAGATATAATCAATTTATTTGAAAGTTTGATTAACAGGTAATCCTGATTAAAATAACCTTTTTTATACTATTGTAAGAGTTAGATCTGGATCTTCAATTTTATAGTTACTCAAAGAGGTTTTCTTAGAATATTTTAGGTGTCAGCTTAATTGTGAATGAGTAATGATTCAGTTTCAATTCCTGTCTGTGTGCGTGTTTTTTAACTTAGAAAAAAAGAACTTTTGTCAAGAGATGATTTAGAATTGCCCTGGAGACCACTTTATGAAATGCTGGAACGTATATTGTATTCTAAGACAGAACATCTTGGATTAAATTGGTTTCCAAAGTAAGTTTTTAAAGGTTTTGTTTTATTTTCACAATGTTCTCACATTGTTCTTAGGTTGAATTTTGTTGCTTGTAATTTATATATTTTCTTTCCTGATCTGAATCTAAAATAAATTTTAAATAATTTCATATTTCTTTCGTAGCAGATGTTCATTTTTTCTGTCTCCCCCCCCCCCCCATTTTTAATTTGTGGTTCACAAATAAGCAACATGGTTATATTTCATTAAAGGAATACTTTAGCTATTAAAAAAAATGTTTAGTCGTCCCGGATCTGAGTTACAAAAATCCAAGGAGTCATTAATGCCAGCAAAACTTAAAAGTTCTTTGTGGATTTTTATAATCCAGATATGATAGCCCTATTTTGGAGAAAAATATTTTTCAGACTTTATAAGATATGAAATGAAAACTGACCATTCACATTCCAAAATAGAAAAGTACATAAGCCTTATGCAAATACTTTGTAGGTTTACTGGAGAGTTTAATGTAATAGGAAATATGAGTATGTAAATACTATCCCAGCAAATAAAAACTTTCTTTGTGCTTTTTATTCAGTGTAGATAGGTCATAGATTTAAAGAATGAGAACTTTGAGAGTTGGGAATGCATTTGGCCATATTCCTTCCCTGCTTTTAGCCCTTAAATGAGTAGACCGAATGCCTGCACAAAACTATAGTCTATCCACTTTTGGAAACTAATGCTTTGGTAGAGACAAGGCATATTTTAGATGCACTTTGCATGTGTGATGATCAGGTTTTAATCTATGCATTTTTAGACAACAGCATTATGGATTGTAAGGCTAGAAAAGTCCTTTAAGCCCTACATAGCTGATGCCATCAAAGCAGATGTTATTGTGTTGGTTTTATTTGATTTAACATGTAACATTTCTTCTATCTACTTCTATGAGGAAAATTCCTTTCTTAACTTTGAATGGCAGGGGTTTATCCTACTCAGTATAGTAATTTTACTCTTAGAATATTTAGCCATTTAATGCTAAGGGGCAGTGTTTGAAGCAAACACATTTCTAGCCTTGTTGCTGCTTACAGTCTTTTAAACAGTGACACTAATCATTGAATTTTTAACTTATTTGGCAAGACATGTACTTACTGCCAAGTTATTTCTAGGTTAATAATTTTGCCCTCAATCAGGCAAACTGAATTAAGAAATATTAAATAATATTTTTAGTGCTTAGTCTGCTTTTGAGCAACAGATTCCCAAATAAAAACTGAAAGGGACTAAAGGGAAAGCAATAAATGCCAAAGCAACCTTTCCATTTTTCAGGCTGGCTGGTTTTGAAATTAAATGGTGCAGTGCGACTTTTTCTTTCATGGTGTTCTGACAACATTGCTTACAATTTATATTTCACTTTGGATGAATTTGGAAGAATGAATTAAAAATTAAAGGATTATGAATAATGATTTTTGTGGCTTTAACATTACTTGGTTTAAATGCTACAATTGCTTTTTTCATTATTTTGTTTTAAAATCTTTTTTTCTTTATGTTCAGTTCATGTCGACCAGGCTTGTCTTCACCTAAAACATTTGTGCTTAATGTTTTACATAGGTGGTAAGGACAATTATTTTGCTTTTATGTAGCTCTGGCCTATGTGTTTTCTTTGTGCATGGCCTGTTCAGTTGTAACATGTACCTGTAACTTCCTGCATATAAAACTGAAAAATCCAATGTTAACATGACACCACAATTTATGGGAATGTCGCACTGTATTTAAATTGAATTACAATTAAAAATATTGTGTGTGAAGTGGCTGAAAATTATAGCTACTTGCTAATTGCCTGTTAACAAATAAGTTATAGTGAAGATGCCTAACACATATCATACCTGATTTTAGGCATAATTTGTAGAATGTTTTAGAAGTGCATGAATTCAATACATAGTTTGATAGAATGACTAAAAATGTAGAATAAGAGTTATTTGAATTTAAAATAACGTTAGCTTATACCTGCATTCAGTTTGTGATAATAATACACACTAACTTATGTATTTTTAGGATTCCAGTCTTAAAATGTAATTAATTGCCATTATGCAGTATAATAGATTCTTTGCTATGTAAAAAAATTAACAACAGTTAGGCAAATGCTCACTCACTCCATTCACCCAGCTTGCTTAACCTTGACAGCCAGTAACTAATTAAGTCATGCCTTCTTACTACTGAAATTTGTATGACACAATGACATCATCTGAGTCTAAGATTTGAGAATTCAGTGACCGCTGCCTGGTATCCAGGAGAATATTGGCAAGGCTTTACTACATCAGTGGCTTCTTCAATTCAGCAGGCGGTATCGGGCATGGCTTGGATGCTTCAACCAATCATTTTTGGAAGCTTGGCAGCAAGTTATATAATGGAGTGCCTTGCATTTTCAGCCACTCACACTCCCTTCCGCTATCTTTCCTTGGAAGATTAAGTAGATGGATCTTGAACACAGCCCCTTGATAGACTAAATTTTTGGAACTGTACAATGGTGAACTTGGGGAAAAAATAGTGGGACTTAACAATTCCTGTAGAAAAAGCAACATGGCTTATTTATCATATACAGGTTGTTCTTGCTTAACATCTGCCCTGTTTAGAAACCATTCAAAATTATACCGGTTGAAAAATAATTTTACGACCAGTTGTCACACTTAAAACAGTTACAGCATCTCCACAGTGATGTGATCAAAATCTTCGGCAACCGGTGGGCATTTACGACTATCTCCAGAGTCTGCAGTCATACTTTGTTTTAGCAATGTTCTGTGACTTCAGAGACAGAACTGCCTTTTGATTTATTGATGTATTATGATTTAAGTATTTATGGTTTTTTTAAAAGGTTGGAGAGCAAGGGCTTTACAGTTAGCTTTTGTTTAGCTTCTACATTTTTGTCTCTTAGGTAATTTAACTCCTAGAATCCTTCTAAGCTGCAGGATATTATTTTGTAAGCAGAAAACCATTACTGATTTTTTATTTTAGCCAAAAGTATGTTTCTTTTTCAGATGAGCTAGTCTGAATGAAAATGGCTGTTATACTAGACAGAATTTAACACTACTAGAAGTTTCACTCTCTTGAGTACAGTGCAGTATAGATTTGAATATTAATCTTATTATTATTGTGTCAGGAGAATGTTGCTTATTTTTGTACTGTAAAGTCATAGGTATCACTCAGACTAAGATTGTTAAAATAAAAAAAAAATGACATGTATATTTTTAAAAATAAAATCAATTTTCTAAAGCACTATTCTTGCTTAAAATCCTTAAAGAAACGAGTGTATGAAAAATCAGTAAAGAATGTTTTTATTTATTTTTTCTTATTTTTAAATGTTTCTGCTGATCCTTTCTAGTTGGAGAACTTTTTAAATAATTCAAAATTAATTCAATGTTAGAAGCTCCCAAATAACTAAATATAGTAAGAAAGCAGTAACAATGATACACAGCCAGAGAAAGAGAATATCTAAGGATAAATATTTTCAAATTACAGTTATTGTGATATATAGTCTGCATTTCTGGGGAGGGCATTTCAGAGATATGACACTATGGTAATGTCCATCAACACAGCTAACTGTATTTATGAAGATAGGAATCTGTCTTAGTTACTCTATGAAATAGGCAGTTTAATAAAGGAAAAATAAATCGTTAAACAATTTCGATCCTTAACCATTTAGATCTTCAAAAGTCTGATTGCAGAGATATTTTTAGTTTTGCTTAATACTAATGTAATGAGATCTAGGAAATGTGTATTGTGAATGATATCACTTTATTTGAAGATTACAAGTAGATGAAGATTTCACCTTTGCAGCGGTAGACAATAGCGGTTTACAATAGAACCATAATTTTCCAGAAGCATGAATTCCTATGGCAGAGTCATTTTTATCTTAAGATATATGCTTCTGACACCTCACAAGATCTGATAGGAGACACTCTGAAATGCATGTGCCATTTTAATTCTTGACAAAGACATACCGGTACATTACTTAAATGTATTCCTTTTATGTGAATTGCAGCAACATACTATATAACTGAGCTGTCATGTCTGAACTAGATAGGAGGAAAAATCTGATTGCTACAAGGATATTGATAATCGTATATTCCAAATTTCTAGATTTATTTTTCTACTTGCTAGGTGTTAGAATTCACGGAAAATAAATAGAGCAGTGTGGAATTCTGTAGCAAAATTATTTTATGAAAAAAATCGGATTAGTTCCCCAATACTTTTTGAAACATATGCATCAGATGAGACCAGAATCATGTAAAGCATTTATCTCAGTGTAGGTAACCAGTCTAGAAGACAATTTGACAAACTGTTAAGAGGTTTCAATGCCAAAAGTGCACCAGAAAACAGCTTGAAATAAGACTAGATAATCCGTATTATAGAGCATTTTGAAATAAGCCATTGCTTGAGCGCCCTTGAATGCTCTTGTCAATAGACACAATTGTCCAGGGATACCTCCTTTGGACATAATAAGATAAGTCTTTTAAAAACATGTAGCATCTCAAAAATAATTGGCAAGTAAGTTTGCATGTTATATTTTTAAACCTGATTTACTATTATGTGACTTTTTGTTCTTAAAAACTGAAACACACTCAGTGTAGTATGTGGGATACAAGGAAAAACATAATTCCATATGTAACCTAAGCAGTACTCTAAGGGAAATAGAAACAAAGTCAAAAATCAAGTGTAATACTTGTAACTAAGTATGTATCTGTAACTAAAAGTAACTGCTGCATGTACATATCATAGATAATGGGAAATTGAATCAATACCATCTTAGGCTTTGCATAATTATATAACTATATTCTTCTTACAAAGTAGCATACTGTAATTTATTTACCTTTTTTCCTTTTTTGCTGTTCTTTTAGTTCAGTAGAAAGTGTTTTGAAGACTCTTGTGAAAAATTGTCGACTGTAAGTACTTTAACCATTTTCAATTTTTATGTACTTTGTAAACTCTTTGATAGTGAGACTACTTTGCCCATATGTAACTGTCTTCTTTATGAAATTGAAAAAACTATGCATTCATAGAACCTTATTGCCAGTAATATGAGTCCTCTAGTTAATTTGTACCTTCAGTGGTGGAGCAGAAAATTGTGTCAAATAAATATGTTGCTTAGAATGCTAACAAGGTTTAGCTAAAAAAAGTTTGAAAATCTCCCATTACTGAAAATTATCCCTACTTTATATATGGGACAACAAGGGACCAGATAAAGTGACTATTTGACATGTACATTTCCATGATTATATTTCAAGATATCTCTTGCATTATTTTAAATTGTTTTAAAATTTGCAGAATTGCAGAAATTACAATGCATGTATCTTACATAATTATGCCTGTGTTAGATGACCTTATAGAACAGTGATGGTGAACCTTTTTGTTGTGGTGTGCCGAAAGTGGCCGCGCATGCCAGCACCCACAATGCAATGTGCCCCG
>JAOYMU010000252.1:90508300-90518703 GCA_025802295.1 Psammodynastes pulverulentus | reverse complement strand
GTCAGATTCGATCTGCCTAATTACAGGCAGCTGGCTGTTAGCAGAAGTCTTGCAATTACTACAATTATTGCAATCATCCCTCTGCGCCACCAAGGCTCTTTTTGTCTCTAAACTATCTTCACTGTCAATTTTAAGGTTGTTGCTGTGCTTATTGTATTAGTTTGATCTTTTTTAGATTAAAAAAAAAAAATAATCAGTGCCCCTTGACTTTTGTTATTTTGTTTTATTTTAGATCCCTTATTCATTAGAGTATGTATTAGAGTAATATCGTCAACAGTTCAGGCTACTGAGTGAGATGTCTTCCTCCAGTTTCAAAATCATACCCATGTTCTTCTAATCCAGGTGCTCTCAACATACATTAAGCATACACCTGAATAAATAAGGAAAGAGTATATAACTTCATTATATAGTTCTTCCTCAGTAGTATATTGACTGCAATCTGACCTAAGGGGCTCATCATTTGATACTAAATATTGTCAATCACTTTATATTGTCTGTCTTTGTGGTGTTGTTACAACATATAGGAGTGATTTACCATTGCTTTTCTTAGCATGTTATGAAATGGTGCCTTGTTATGGTACTTAAGTAATCGTCCTCTTCCACAATTTTCCAATATTGCTGCTGCCTGATATAGGTGTTGGCTTGCTTTAGCTGAGCAGCAGGGATGACCTTCAGGCTTTGAGTGACGCTGCTGGGAATACGCACTCCTGAGATTTATTCTTAGCATTCTTTGCACGTTTCTCCCACAAACACACCCCTTGTCACAGTGAGGTATCGTAGCAGCACCTTGGTGCTTTTGTGGGTTAAAAAGATATACAAAAGAGAAAGCAGATGTATAGATAGCATCTCGGGGTCAGCTTAATGTGCCACGAACACCAATATATAATTACTAATGAAGCAAATGTTTTGAAAATTGAAGGATCCTGGATTTTCTAGTTTTAAGTAGAGAGAGACCTTGGGAATATCTAGATTATTCTGGGCCATATACTGAGTGGTGAGAAGATTTCCTAAACAGTGGATGCTAGTGTTGAAGTAGTAGAGGCATTTATGCAACTTGGCGTGTTTTTTTTCTTTTTTCAAAATAGACTTCTGAAACCAGTGTGCTGTTGTGTTTTTAATAAATGATCCTGTGGCTCTGCTTAATCCTGCTCTGGAAATAAAGGTCATCCAATTACTGCAGGCAAGAGTGAAGCTGCAGACTGCCTGCCAGGCGGGGAGAATAGTGCAGATATAGTCTGCAATCATCAGTTGCTAACTAGATACCCTGGAGACCGAAATACCATCTTTTAATAATGGAAAGGTTAGGAAAGCCTCTGATCAGAAAATGTCTCTTTTCTTTTGTGTTCAAATCCGGCAAACGCATGGAGAGAGTTCTGCCTGAATGCTACTTTAATTAATCTCACTTTATGGTCTCTATCAGCTTGCCAACTAGATCTTTTTTCTTATTTTTTTTCTGCTCAAAAAATCTCTTTTAAAAATTCGAACTTACGGTTGTTAGTATGGTCTGAATTGACTTTGTTCTAATATTTTCTTTTTAAATATTAGGATATACAGCTTTCTTGGTGAACATTCACATGGTTGCATTCCAAAATACATTGACTTCAAGAATTAAATGAAAGCATGATAAAATATATTTTATGCTATTAGAATTAAATACAATATTAGTCTCTAGACATTCATTTATTAATTGCCATTCACATTAAAACATTGGAATTTGATAATACTTTTGAAGGTTTCTGGGGGCCACATAGAAGCGTTTGGAACATTTTGAGGTGCCTTGAAAACATAAAATGTACTGCTGTGGTGTACAGCAAGAACTGGCTTGATATATCTGATAATCCAGTGTCCTTTACCTGTTGCCATCTAAATATTGCCTGGGGAATTCTTGGCAATTGTTATTCTGGTATATCTAGAAAGCACTGAGTCAGAAAAGGTTTGTGTTGTTTGTTAGATTCTGCACAAAATAGAATTAATCTGCATTTGCTGTTGCAAAATATGATTGCCTCTAACAAATACATATTTAGAGAGCATTAACAGTTATTATTATCAGATTTATTTGCTGTCCATCTTTCCATAAGCCATTAATTGTTTAAAAATGGTTGTTAGCTACCTGAAATGCAAATTTTCCATGTCCAAGTATACCTCAGAATATTACTTGTGGAAAGAAAACAGTGACCCAGGATATTTTACTCATGTACTTCTTAGAGTCCTCTAGTTAGCCCCTGTGGGAAATAAGATGCTGAACTAGATAGGTTTTTGGTTTGATCCAGCAGAGTGCTTATTAAATTATGTTCTAAGGGATCCAAAGGTAAGCCTTTATAGAAGAACATAAGATGAGATTAATGAGAACAAATATTTGAGCATATGTGAACACATAAAACTAGCACCTTTTTTTGCAAAATCTTAGCAATAAATAGGCACACCTGAAATTGAGTATTGCTCACTTTTATTTTTTTCAGTTCCACTCTGAATTTCTCCCTATTTCATCCAGGGGATTCATTACCACATCTTTTGTCAAACTATCACCCTTATTTTCTACCATTCTTACTTTTCCTGTTCACTTTTGTTATCACTTTCCTTATTTTAAATAACCCTAATAATATGCCAATTTGCAAAGTGAACACTCACAATTAACCATTCCCAGCCAGTTAACTCTGGAGCTAAAAAGTAATAATCTCTCCGGCACCATTTTAGAGCAATGGCCTTCAGATACAGTGCACAGCAATCTCAATAAAAGAAACCAAATGTATGATCTTGATCAATTTATGTCTTTTTCATGGGTAATGTTCTGAAATAGGTCTCGGTTAACTGCTACCAGTATCACACTCTGTACATACGCATATGGACCTTGGTTTAAAGATGATCTCCCATTTATATATATATGCATATATATGCATGATTACCATTCAAAACTCCTGTGCACTGTGTTCTTCTTCCCCATGTTTTCAGTAAAGTGAACTCCAGCTGCAGCCAATCCTGGAGAATTCCCTTTTGCTCTGAAAGCATGCATATGTTGTATGGGTATATGTGGTGTATATGTGTATGTATATATGTGTATGTGCATACATAGAGAGACAGACACACAAAATATGTTGGTGTAAATACCTGTGTAGAAGACTTAGCTGATGGTAGACTGGGGGTATTGAAATCAGAAAGTAGGAATTTTATCCCAGCCCTCACCTTGAACTTTGGGATAACAGTTTGGTTGTTCCTACTGCCACCATTTCCTGACAGTTAGAACAATTAATCTTAACAGCTTGGTTTCAGAAGTTGTGGGTGCTCCAGCACTGGGTTTTCAGAAGGTTTTTAAACCATTGTTTTCCTGAATGAACATTATGTGAGGCATCTATGTTTCTGCTTCAGACTTGTTTTTCTCACTAACTGGGATTCCAGTAGGTTAAATCTGAAGTTATAGAGTACATGGAAGGAACTGTTTTTCTAGGCTTAGTGTACAGTTTTTGCAGTTTCCGTTTTCTTTTTAATTCTGCTCCTAGAATTAAAATAAGCCAAGCTTTCCCTATATTCAAGAGTGGGAAAGCTGAGGTGGCTGACTCTGGACCCTAGCACAAAGACGTCATTTGGGGGTGGAGAGGGAAGAATGGATTATGTGATCTTCAGCCCACCTAAGCCTGCTGTGAACTCCATCCAAGTTTCTGCTTCCTATGCATTTTTTTCTGTTTGAATTGGTTAGTGCATACTTTGGGGGGGGGGGGGGCTTAACCATTTATTCAGCAATTGTTGAAAATTACAACTGGTGTCTGATCATGTGGCTGTTATATCCCCCCCCCTTCACATGATAGTAATCTGGGCACTTGGTAACCTGTTTCAACTTAATGTGGGCTGCCAAGCACCCTATGCTATGACCATGTGGTCGCCATGTTTAGTCTTCCCTGCCAGCTTCCCCAGCAAGTCAATGGGGAAGCCAGCAGGAAAGGTTGCCAGCCATGGTCTCTTGCTCAGAAGATGCCCTTTGGGGACTGAGTGAAAAAGATCCATTCCAAAGGTGCTGCATAGTGGAGATCTCTGTAAGGAGACTAAATGAAATCGTTCCTCCCAAAATCCAAGCAGGATTTTGCAAAGGGCATTTAAAGCATAAGGCATTTCCAGCCAGCTTCCTCCAGAAATGAGAGGATTCCTTCATTTCTGGGGGCTGGCTGTGAATGCACCATACTGCAAACACTTCATGCCAAAATCCTGCTTGGATTTCAGGATGGAGTTCTCCAGGCCTGTGCTACAGTTTCTTTCTGCTCACAGAGGGGAACTGCCTGCCCCCCCCCCTCCACTTTGGCAGGTAATTATTTCTCTCTGCTTAATGACCCACACAGTCACTTAATCACCACAACAGGGAGAGTCAGGATTGTGGGTTTTGAGTAAGGTGATCATGTGGGCATCTCACTTAGGAATTGCAATGACATGGTTTAAATTCTGGGCTCAGTTGTGATAGTAAGTCAGGAATTGTGTGTGAAGTTGTGTCTTTAGGGTGTGTTGCTTCCAGCTCTGCAAAGAAGCTTCCCAATCAGTATTCCCACAGTTTCTGTATAAACAGAAGAAAAGTCTTAATAAATCTACTTGTTTGAAGGCCAAAATATTTTTGATCAGTCCGGAAAGATTCCTGCCTTTCTTATTGTTTTCTTTGTAACCAAAAGCTGTTGGAAATAATTTGTCCTTCAACATAAGCCTGTTTACCTGAGAATGTTAGCCAAAGCACGCTTTTCCTTTTCCTTTCCTTTTCCTTTCCCTTCCAATCAATGTAACTATTTTCCATAGCTTCTTTCACTACAAATATTTTTCCATTCCCATGATAAAATTGGAAGAAGCTTTTGGGGCCATCCAGTCCTTCAGTCAGTGCAAGAATCTAGATTAAAGCATTCATATTATATGTCTATCCAGCTCCTGTTTGAACATATCCAGTGAACCAGAGCTTACCACCTCTTTCAGTAATTGGTCCCAGTCGTCAAAATATTGTTAGCGTTACAATTTTCTCAACATTTAAAAGGAATTTTCCTTTGAGTTAAATCCATTTATTGTATCCTGCACTCTGGGACAATGGATAATAGCCCTCTCCTATGTGAATCTCTTCAGGTATTTGAAGTGTGTCATCAAACCCCTCCCTACTTTCAGTTTTATTTTCTTTCATATTTAAAAACATTGGAAATGTAAATTTTACACATCTAATTCTATCCCTTCCTTCCTTCCATCCATTCATGCATCTATCCATACACAGGCAGAACCACATCCACATATAGTACATACATGAAATAGAGAAATAAATCAGAACACCTAAATGAAAAAAAGGAAAAGAAAAAAAAGTTGCTATCTCAACACTTAAGCCTGCTGCTTACTCTTATTTCAGGTCCTGATTTAAATCTGCCCTGCTTTGTTAGTGACTGTCCTTTGATCTTATTTTATTTAATTTTAAAACATCATTTATTCTTATTGTTTTAGTCTGGAATGTAGTTTTCTTTGAAGATTAGGCAAGAGAAAGTCCAGGATTTCCATTTAGTAAATAATTAACAACTCCCTTTTTTCCTATTATTATCAAAGAGGAAATATAAATATACAAATTTTATTGTAAAACAGTAGGAAGTTCAGATACCAGTCCAGAAGACTGTCTGTACCCCCAAGAGAGACAAAGTCAAAGAATGGCTGAGACTGAGATTAGATCCTTCAATTTGTGAAGGAATGAATCAGTTCAAGACTGTAGAAGTTTTGTATGGGGTCCCTTATTGTTCTCTTTGTAAACTACAGAAGTGAAACTAGCAGTTCTCCAAAGCTCCGGTTGTGTACCCCAGAACACCCAAAATTGTTACCAAATGGTAACGGTGATCATTTTTAATGTGACAGAAAAATAGAATTATTACATTACATAACTTGTGAATAATTGTTATTTGCTATATTTAAGTTTGAATTAGATGAAATAAAATCCAATTTTGCTCTGAACCCTGTTACTCTGTGGTATATAGTCTGGGACATACTTACTCCTCAGAAGTCAAGTGTAATTCTTGAGTTAGGAAAGGTATTGGCCTCCCTCTGCAGGCCTTTGGTAGTGATCACTGAAGCAAAAGATTCATGAAACACTCAGTTGTTTTGCTCCTGATAAATGCATGTTTCTCTTTTGTGACAGAACATATCCCATCCTTGTCTCATCTGTGCCGCCTGAAGATTCGGTCACTTTTAACAAGTGTTTGTTTGCGAACGGACCAGCACATCTGCCAGTTGCCGATACCTACTTGCCTACAAGACTTTTTACTTTATTTGGATGTATTAAGAAAATACTTCATTTCAGAATCTTGGCTTAAGGTGGAAGTGTATGAAGAAAGTACCCTGCCATCTTGTTCTAATTCAGAACACAAAGAAGAGAAGAAATAGAACTGTCATCTGAATATTTATAGAGTTTTCCACTTTTAAAAAGAATGCACTATGCTCTGTTTGATGGTTGTTGAAAAGGTATTCATTTCTCTTCTGTCACTCACTATAGGATAATTTCATCTAACAGTCCAGAAAGAATTTCCTCACATGTCTCTCAGATATGTTGGACCTAAATTACTTCCTGTCAGCAAAGTTTTGAATGCAGCGTGGATGCTTTCAGATAACTAATACCTTTTGCGAGTTCCCACTCAGAAATTTAGAATTTAAATAAATAAAAATGGCATGTAAGCATAGATCATGTTAATGATCAATTGCATCTAAAACAAGCTATGATGACATCAAAATGGCAACCTTTGTGACTTGACCTTAGGGCATAGACTTTTCATGCTACCATGACATCTGATACAACTACTTCCTTTGTGTAACAGAGTCATCATACATGTGTTATTCATTTACCCTCCAGTGGACATGGATGGCAGTGGTCATTCCAAAATTAAAATAAGTTTCTTGGAAGTATTCTGGGTAAAGTATCCTGTTGCCTTTGCTCATAATAATATGAATTTATTAATGATAAGAAATGAAATTTATGAAATAAATAAATGAATTTATGTATTGCCAGAGATCTCACTATAACAAGTTCTGTCCTAAATATCATACTTTCCCAATCTGGTATTCTCCAGAAGTGTGGGACTAACTGATGTTTGGCATGGCCATTGGTATGACAGGGAGGATGGGAATGATGATTCAGCAAATCTGAGGAGCATAGGCTTTCGGAAGGTTGCTATTCTCTCAATGAAGAGAGCGTCTTAATTAAAATAATTTAGATTAAAGACAAGGATTGATCCTGACTGGGACCCTGGAGAGATGCAGCCTAAATGGATGAATGATCTGATTCATTGTGAAACAGTTTTCTCCCTCCCATGCAAAATAGTTACGGTTCATCCTTGGAAATTCCAGCCCTTAAGAGATAGTCAAAAACCATGAATACACAGTATTTTCAGGGATGTCTGCAAGAAGGCAGGATGGAAAATGCTGCATTGTGATCAAGACCTGCCTCTTTTCTCTGTGTGCCATGCATTTTAACAAAAGTGGCAGATTCTTGAAGATGCTGCTATTTTGTGTGTTGCTGTAACTAAAAAGTGTAGATAAAATGCAGCCATTTAAAGAAGATTGGAGGGTATCTTTCTTTCAAATTACGTTATCAACAGCTATTCCCCAAATAATAAAATCAACAATGCATTGGTCTGCCTGCACCATCACAGCTAAAAATAGCTTGAGACCAACTGCCTATATTTGCAAAGGTTGTGTGCTTGTGCAAGACAGTGGTAAGGATTGAGGGCATTCAGATTTTACACTACTTTGTAGAATTACTAGTATACCTATAGCAAAAATTAATATAGCATTCTTGGCTTATGATATTCCTATCAGGTCCTTTCAAGCTTCTTTCTAGAGCTCTTGTTTTTTTTAAAAAACATTGTCATATTTCCAGTATTCACTGCTAAAAGATATGCACCCCCATTCCCTGGACAAATTATATTTCCATTTTTTTCAGACACCCTTCTCAAATTATTTACCCTGCCTTTACCTTGCTTCTCATCTTACTACCCTGGTTCTTTACTGCTGGATTTAGTTCACAAATGGTTCCCAAATTTCTAAATTTACAGATCAACTCTTTTTTTTTTTTTTACAATACAGTTCTACTCCAGGGAAAAATGCAGTGAGGCCATTTTGGGGCTAACAGAAGTGAGCATAAATATTTGATGTCTCATTCCGACTGAGAGCATGGAAGGTGGAAGCAGAGGCAGGAACAATGTCTCTCTGTTTGTGCTGTGAAACTGCATTTTTGTCTTTCAAAAATCAAATACCTTTTCATTTTGCTTCCTCCAAAGAGACAGCAGAGAAGGATGACTGCTGTGTGTTCACATCTAAATGGTACTTACTTGATTTTTTTATGTAAGTTATGTTGATTGTATGGCATCATGTTGCGGCATGCGGCAGAGTGTCAGAGGAGATTTATTTCAAATCATCATGGATCCAGGAGGTTTAGTGAGAAGAAAAAACTCCCAACTACACTCTCTCACAGTAGCTGACTTCATATGATTGTTAGATAAAATAGCAGGAAGAAGAATGAGCTATTCTGAATGTCTTCGATGAAGGCTGGGATAATTGTGTTTAAGGCACCAGGCTAGAAATCTGGAGACCATGACTTTGACTGAGGCATAAAAACCAGCTGAGTGATCTTGGGCAGTCACTTTCTCTCAGCCCAACCTACCTTATAGGGTGGTTGCTGGGAAAATGGGATGAAACCATGCCATGTATGTTTGCTGCCGTGAATTATTTATAAAAATAACACACACACATTCTCTCAAACAGTCTCCAGGTTAAAAACATTTGACTTAAGGGCCACCCCTACATGTAAACAGACTGCCTATTACTAAAAAATGGCAAACAACATTCTTCGTCAAGATGATAAACTGCTGAAGCCACTTTTTACATTACCTATAATTATTACAAGCCAGTTTTATAACTACAAAATTATTAAATCTTCAAACTAAATTCTACTTTTTTCTGTTTCAAGCATAAAAACCAGAAGCAGTATTCTAATAGAAACAAGACCAAATAAAATCTCTTTGTTTAAAAGTTTACATCATATCTTAACTATTATTCTGTTAAATTCTGTTCAATCCATTTTTCCTCCTTTTTCCCTCTGTGGGAAACGATATACATTTCTATTTACATTTATTAATCTTTCTAAGCTACCATCTGTATTAACAAAAATCACTATGCTCTTTCAAGCACTTTTCTATTCAAGACTAAACATTTCTTTAAAAATGTCATCTATAACTAAAATCAATTCTAATGCATCTTTTAAGCTTCCTTTTAACATACATGCTTTCAAATTCACTTTCAATAATATTTTGCAAACTAGGAATTGCTCGAAAGTATATATATATATATATATATTCGTAGGTTTTCACGGATATAGGTATACAAGTCTTGGCGTATTCAGGTCTTTTCCCGTGTAAGATTGAAAGTATATTGGTGATGTTTCGATGAGGTCTCACTCATCATCTCAAGCCTCTTTATAAGCATAAAACAGTGCATTTGAACCTTAAAGTTCTTCTGAGTTTAAAAGCAGATTATGTGCTTATAAAAATGTGGTTGAGAAGGGCTAAATTCATATGAATCCTCTGGCTGAGTTGATTAAACACCGAAATACAGATAGTTCACAAAATTTCTGTTGCTACGTGAGGTATTTGTTAAGTAAGTTTTGCCCCATTTTACTTCCTTGCCAGAGTTGTTAAGTGAACCATTGCAGTTAGTAACATGGTTGTTAAATGAATCTGCCTTCCGTTTTGACTTTGCTTGTTAGAAGATTGCCAAAAGTGAATGCCTGACCCTGGGACCTTGCAACTGCCATAAATATGAGTCAGTTGCCAAGCATCTGAAATTTGATCATATGACCACGGGGATGCTGCAATAGTTGTGTGAAAATGTTCATAAGTCACTTTTTTCAGTGACATAACTTCAAATAGTCACTAAGTAAACTATTGTACGTCAACTACCTGTAGTGTCTCTGTTTTAGTTGCCGGCATGCCTTGTAATAGAGAGATGCTAAGTGGATGATAAAAAGGCAGGGAGACTGGCCAATGGGTACCTGTCAACATTCATTCCTCTCTAGTACTGGCTTACAGTGGTAATAGGCCCTTTGGTCTTACTACTAGATGCCCTATTCTTCCAGGAAAGGCACGATTCGACTGATGCTGAAAAGATGGGAAAATGATATTGCTTTGTAGGTGTCCTGACCAGAAAGGTCAGATATAAGAATCAGTGAGGGAAGATGGGCAAAGATATTTAACTGAACAGGAAACCCAGTGTAATAAAAGAATATACTGCAGACTTGCTTATTGCCACTATGTCCTTCAGATTGGGAATGGGTACCTTGTGGCATTAGAGATACTTCCCTTAGACCTATTCGCTCCCACCGAGAGGGCCTCCTCCGGGTGCCGTCTGCCAGTCAATGCCGGCTGGCG
>JAOYMU010000252.1:90423258-90438046 GCA_025802295.1 Psammodynastes pulverulentus | reverse complement strand
AGCGGTTCTCAACCTGGGGGTCGCGACCCCTTTGGGGGTCGATCAGCCCTTTCCCAGGGGTCGCCAGGCATCCCGCGCGCTCCCCATTTTGGCGCCGCGCGTGCCGTATTCCGCCCCCACGCCTCGCCATTGGCAGCCGACACTCACTCTCGCTCTCCATTGGCCAGCGCGGGAGGAGGCTGCGTAACAACAAAAATGATTGGGGCTCACCACAAGATGAGGAACTGTATTAAGGGGTCGAGGCATTCGAAAGGTTGAGAACCACTGACCTAGAGGGTCCTTCCAACTCTGATTATCTGTTATCTGTTTACCAGCCTCTTCAAGCTTTTGTTTGAGGCTGTTTTCCTGTGGCAAGAAGACTGGTGCTGTGTTCTGCCTTTAAGATTTTTCTCTTCTTCTCCTGCCTCTTTTTAATATTAAGAAGAAAGAATATTTTAATCTGGAGGGGGAGGTTCCTACACCCAATTAAGTTCTTCATGGTATCAGGAAGTTCTTTTCAATGTTTATACAAATTTCCTTTTCTTCTAACTAGAAAACCTATTAGTTGATTTCCAACCTTTCCAACCTTCCCTGAATCAGGCATCTTCCAGATATATAGTTGTCTATTCTCACAGTTCCATTGCCATTATCACTGTTGTTGAGAATTCTGAGAATTCCATATATTTGGAGGATACCCAAATTGAAGAAGCCTGCTCTGGAATTAGCTTTATTACTCTACAAGCCTCCCAATTTGCAAATTACTCCAAATACATTTCAATCAATCTGTAATTCCTCTGTTTTTTCCTCACCACCAGCAAATCTAAACTGCTTTTCAGCACAAAGATGCCTCCTAGTTTGGAGTTCACAGTCAGTCCCTTGACTTAATCTAAACAGGCTAAAACCTGACCACCGTATTGAGTTCTCAGTTTGCCTGTTTCAAACTTGTCAGTTGCTGAGCATGCAGCTCCTGGAACTTCCAGTGCTTCCTGAAACTACCTTTTATCCTTCCTATAGAAAAAGGACCTTTCCTCTACCAAACGGTTATATATTGGTATGGATGTGCATTTGTCTCCTGGTTTGCAAATCATCCATGCTGAGATGCTACTATAGGTTGCAAGGAAAGGATTGATTTTGGAAAGCATTAGTAGAGGCACTCAGAAGCCTGAAAGACTTTCATCTCTCCACGGTGCCAGATCAGCCTTCCAGATGAAGTATGCTTTCCTAGAAAATCCTAAGAGTGTTGCATTACTGCCAACAAACATGCCAAGAAAACTTAAATCAAAGGCTTTTCTCTGAGCTGGGATTGCTGAAATGCAAGTGGAGAAGTAGGGGAGGTAGCTGTCTCTCAAATAAGAAAACAATTGCTAAATGAACTTTGAATGATGCATTTCTCCTTCTGAAGTGAAAAAGGAGCCCCCTCCATCCCATTTCTTACAATGACACGGTCCCCAGATTGTAGAAATGTGGAATAGAATACTGACCTGTTGCAGGCAATGTCATAAGACTGACAGGAAGATGTGTCTGCAGAAGCAGAAGAAATGGTCATTTAGACTCAGTAAAAGAACTGTTAATGGAAGGAAGCGGCATCCCACCTTCCCTTATTTATTGAGGAATATATGTCAGAGCTACATGCTAAAATGGAAATAAAAAAATCTCCCAGAAGAATGCAGTGACAAACAATTGCCAATTTGGTTCCAGGAAAATTACATGGACATTTTAATGAAATCACTGGAACTGAACTCTGTTTGAAAGAGATCTTAACTTTTTTTACCTCTCTCAGAAAACTTCATAAGAAATAGAATAGAATAGAATAGAATAGAATAGAATAACAGGAAGGGATACTGGAGATCTTCTAGTCCAACCCTGTACTCAGGCAGGAAACCCTACACCACTTCAGACAAATGGTTGCTCAATCTCTTCTTAAAAACTTCCAGAGTTGGAGCATTTACAACTTCTGGAGGCAAGTTGTTTCACTGGATAATTGTTCTAACTGTCAGGAAATTTTTTCTTAGTTCTAGGTTGCTTTTCTTCTTGATTAGTTTCCACCCATTGCTTCTTGTCCTACCCTCAGATGCTTTGGAGAATAGCTTGACTCCCTTTTCTTTGTGGCAGCCCCTGAGATATCGAAACACTGCTATTTCTATGAAACAAAAATTAAAATTTTGCTCACATTAATTAGATCCTTTCAATATAAAGAGACCATTACTCAAGTGCTGGTAAGAAAGCTGTAGGTTTAGCCTTGGCATTTCTTTGGCCTTCTTAGGCTAGTGCACCCACAGGGAATATTCAAACTGTGTTAGGAACATTCCTGAAAACTATTAGTAATATTAATAACAGAAGTAGCAGCAATAATATTGGATCTGGTAATTCACAAAATGACTTCTCTGAAGATATAACCAAGCATCAATATAGCTGGATGTTACCCATCACCCTTTCTATGCTGTTGTTTTGTAGGAAACTCTTAATCCTTGTCTCCCCCTCTCCCCCCTTCTTTTAGGATGTTGAGCACACTTCCAAACAAAGCACAAGAGCAGGGCAGGGAGCTTGGCAGGCATTAAGGGAAGTGCTCGTGGGCACATGGACACCCAGTTGACGATAAGGCAGAGGGATAGATGGGTTGTAGAGAGTTGGGTTTTTTTCCTATTGAGGGCTGCATTTCCTCAGGAGCAATTATGTAGGGGTAGAAGAATGGGATGCGGTAGCTCAGTGGCTAAGACACTGAGTTTTTGTTGATCGAAAGTTCAGTGGTTCGAATCCCTAGTGCCGCATAATGGGGTGAGCTCCCATTACTTGTCCCAGCTTCTGCCAATCTAGCAGTTCAAAAGCACATAAAAATGCAAGTAGAAAGTGGTGGGAAGGTAACAGCGTTCCGTGTGCCTTTGGCATTTAATCATGCTGGCCACATGACCACGGAGACGTCTTTGGACAGTGCTGGCTCTCCAGCTTTGAAACGGAGATGAGCACTGCCCCCTACAATCAGGAACGACTAGCACATATGTGTGAGGGGAACCTTTACCTTTACCTTAGAAAAAGTCAGTGACAAGGAATAGAACAAAAGTGGCACGAGATCCTCTCTGACTCTCTTTTTTCTGTTGTAAAACTCTTTTCCCTGCCAGCAATCTCCAATGAGACTACTGATGATTTTTACTGGAGATTTGAACTGATCTCTTGAACAGGGATTTGGCAAAGAAGCTGAAGGCTATATGGAATTTGAACTTTATGGTGGCTACAGGTTTACTGTGCTAGTTAGTTAAAATGTTATTTGGTGATTATGCAATGCCTTCTACTATAGCATTCTGAGTGTGTGGTCTAAAGTTAGCAAGAGATCACAGTAACCTTGCCCTTTCCCAACTACAATGTAGAGCTAATATTCTATTGCTGTTATTGGGATTCCTGGCACAATGTACAACAACCACTTAAACTGAATGTATTATAGCTGGCCTTGTTCTATAGAAAGAGAGAAGTGTCCCCTCAAGAAGATAACAAGCACAGTCATGATGTCAACAGTGTTTCTAGGACTCTTATATCTCCTAACATGATAACAATAAACTGGTGCAGTTGCCACTGAGGTTGCTAAACATTTCCCTTGTAAAAGATGGATGAATCCAAAGGAATGTGAAGGATATCATGAAGAGTTTAGTCCGAATAAAGAAGTTTAGCCTTAGCCAAACAGGTTCATTACTAGGATGCAAAGTGAGCTAAACTAACCCAAAATAGATTAAGTAAACAATTGCTATGCTTAAAGTGGATGCAAGATTGTGGTTAAGTTTAAGGATGAGGTAGAATTGCATACCACAGTGGATATAAATAAGGTCAAACTCTATAGAAGGTTAAACTGTGTCCTGATTGAGTAGAGGATGGACTGGAAGCTATCCACGCTGGTGACAAAAAAGAGAGAAGGGCACTTTCTCCAAGCCCCTTCTCAAACAAAGCAGTTTTGTTCAACTCCCTCTTTGCCATTGTCTGCAATACAATGAGGTTATCATGCAAACTTGCATATCTAATGCAAGAATCTAAACTGTAGCTTTGTATGATATTGTCATCACAACAGGCTCCATCTGGAGGTGGCCATGATTTAGTCTGCTTGTTTTTCCCATTTTGTTTACTTCTGTGGGGATTTTGGAGCAAAATCACTATAACATTTTTGTGGTCTAGCTTCTAATCATAAATCATATTGTCATCTCTCTCCTCATTTCTCACCCCAACGGCTCCTGAAATATCCAGGCCTGGATTGTTGTCGTCATTTTTGTTGGCCTGAGTCCCAAAGAAGTAGCAATTTGGTCCTTCATCTGTACATGGTTGTTGCTAACTCTCAGTATTCTTCCATACAACTGTTCCATTCACGTAGACAGATTGCCTTCAGAAGAAGGGGGTCTAACCTGGTTTACTTTAATTTAGCACTGGAGATTAATGTCTTGTATAGCAAGAAATTTATTTATTTATTTATTTATTTATTTATTTATTTATTTATTTATTTATTTATTTATTTATATACTGCGTCTAGAGTCACTGTGAGTTGGCAGCTATATAAATTTTCTAAATAAATAAATAAAAATAAACACAGACAGGCAGAGACGCAGACACAGACACAGACACACACACAGACACACGCACACACACACACACACACACACACACACACACAAGTTCTGAGTTCCAGAGTGACTCTACCCAGTCAGGCTAGCTATTAACTTCACTTAGAAATATAAATACATTTCTCTATACCTCATTTAGCCATTAAAGTCAAGAAGAGAGAAAAGAGGAGGAAGAGAGTCTTTTTGAAAAAAAAATGGTAGGCATTATTGCTTTAACTGTATTTTCTAACTCCTTCTTGGCATCCGAAATCATAGTCCTGTTCTACCAGATGGTTTGGCTAATATTGTGGGTCCCCAAGCAAGTTATAAGCTAATATAAAAATTTCTATTCCTTTGGTACTCTAATGAATGGGGGTGTCTTGTAGCATTTTGGGATCAATCTTTCTCTGTCCTCTTTTTTTCTATTTTCTGTCGCTGAGTAAGCTACTATTTTATTGTGACAGAAGCTCTTTGTTACATAACTGGTTTTACTGACTACCACTTTTGTTGGATAGACTACACTGATAATGTAACTCCTTTATGAAGATGGGAAAATTATATGGGACAGCTCCTCTCTTATACTTACTCTTTTAAACAACTGTATAATTAAACATCTATATTGTTACAAACTGAGCCAAACCGCCAAGCTCCTGATACGTTTCTTTTCTCTCATCTTCCCCTCTTTCTCTCTAGTAGAATAGGCACAGAAAAACATGACCAGAAGTAGCTGTCTTTATATAAAAAACTTTAATTAAGCTATTCTGAAAATAAAAGTGTAGCACAAGGAGCACAAAAATAGCCTTTAAGTTAATTGCACTTCTTTTGTACTGCTGTTGTATTGAATGCTTCAGACTTCTCACTGGAGTTAGTCATTTTGCCTTGGAAGTTGATTAAATTGTACTTCAAGTGTTAAAGAGCAGGGGAAGCATTGCAGCTTGGGAGAAAAGAAAACTGAGAATGGGAAGGACATTCTGCTAGTTAATGTTCACAATCTTCCCATCTTCAGAAAATCATTATCATATTACTGGTTTACTGAGGTAACCTGGTCTCTGCCACAGAGTCATGTTGTAAGAAGAAGTTGTATATGCTGCCATATAAAAGAAAAGAGGGTGGGAATTTTGTTATGATGTAGCTCCATCAGAATGACCTGGAACTCAGTGGAGATTTTTCCTAATTACTAATCAAATACATTTTAGAAACTACTAGTAGTTGTGCAGCTCCATTTACCTTTTTAATGGAAACTAACCCTAATTGAAAGAGTGAGGAATTCAAACACAGATATACTGTACATGAATTGCAGTTTTTTCTCCCAATGATGAAAGTTGAGGCTGTTTTCACCAGGGAACAAAGTTGTGCTTAATGATATTTTAATTGTTCTCCTCTTTCAAATCCAAATCCAACATCATAATAAATGTTAAGATTTAGAAAATAAAACAATAGATGCAAAATCAAGATTTGATTCAGAAGACAGAGAATATAAGATTAATGTAAAGAGTACACTTAACTTATGCAAACTGAAACCTGATCTATGGGAAGAGATCATTTAAAAATTGAAGCAGAAAAAAGTATTCCCATAGTGGTTCAGGGGATAGAATGCAATAGTGCAGGCTACTTCTGCTGCCTGCTGGCTGCCTGCAATTTGGCAGTTTGAATCTCACTGGGCTCAAGGTTGACTTAGCCTTCCATCCTTCCAAGGTGGGTAAAATGAGGACTCAGATTGTTGGGAACCCTAT
This sequence comes from Psammodynastes pulverulentus, assembly GCA_025802295.1. Classification (NCBI taxonomy): domain Eukaryota; kingdom Metazoa; phylum Chordata; class Lepidosauria; order Squamata; family Psammodynastidae; genus Psammodynastes; species Psammodynastes pulverulentus. The sequence continues at coordinate 90,431,760 of JAOYMU010000252.1, read as the reverse complement.
GCTGACTCTGTAAACTGCTTGAGAGGGCTGTAAAGCACTGTGAAGTGGTATATAAGTCTAAGTGCTACTGCTATTGCTATTCCCAAAAATTCAGAGAAGATAAGATTTGGGTGACTTTCAGAATAAGCTATGATGATAGCCAAGGAAAAATTGAGGATGAAAGCCTTGGGCACCAAGGACATATAGAATAGAATTATTTTATTGACCAACTGTGATTGGACACACCAGGAATTATTTTTTTTAAGAAAAACCTTTATTAAAAATTAAAAACATTTAAATACAATTCAAACGTTAATATATACTCCATTTTGACAGTACAAACATATCTATACCTTTATATTTTGGTGCATTTTTTCTAATTATTCCAATAACTGTACATAATTACAGAATAGAATTATTTTATTATTTTTATTGGCCAAGTGTGATTGGACATACAAGGAATTCTTTTTGGTACATATGCTCTCAATTCAAGAATCATACTTAATGATAGTCATAGGGTACAGATAATCAATCAAATTATACTAGGAAACAATCAATATAAATTGTAAGGATACAAGCATTAAGTTACATCAAGTTAGGAAAGATAGGAAATAAAGTTACAGAGATGGGTGATAGGAAAGATAAGAAAGATGAGATAATTAATAGTAAAAGTAACACAAACTTGGTAACCGAAGTTGAAACAGTCCAGGATATGAGGGGTCTGTAAATATTTTCACAGCCCTCTTTATGACTCCAATTCTCTGGGTAATTTATGATTCCAATTCTCCAGGTAATGTACTTCTTTCTGTGTTAGAATCTTCTCAGCGTTTGTAAACATTGTCCAATTCTTAGCAGAATCCTCAGCATTTGAAAATTAGCAGATGGTCTCATGAGTATAAAATAAAATCCATAGTGAATTCTTTTTATTGTTGTTTTTTTATTGTTGTTGTTTGGGATTCTGATACAGTTTTAAGTGCCTGGGTTCCATGGAAATGGTAGGTTCCATGGAAATTCCCTCATGCAGAAGCTCGTAAAGGACTGAAAAACAGACAAAAAAGGGGAAAGTGTGAGGAACCAACTCAAAATGACCCTGCCTTGATTCTGTTTGATATAAGAGGGACAAAGGCAAGCTTTCAAGTTTCCGTTATTGTACCCAGAACAATCAAGAAGTATTTTTGTGATTCTTACGCTGTCTTTTTCCTACTCCCGTTTATCTTGAATGGCTGACAGTAATGTTATTTTCTGAGTTACCCACAGCATTCTCAGGAGTTTTTTCCAACATCCAAGTTCAAAAGCATCAATACTTTTCTCACCAAAGACCATAATTTACATGTATTTATACTAATTATCACAGGATTGATTAACTTGTACGGAGAAGAAACCATGAATTTAGTAGAGGGATTGGATCAACGCGCAGCATATTATATCGCTCCCAAAGTGGCAATAAAAATTAGCTGGCAGTAGAGCAAAAACAAAATCATTTGCTTTTCTCTCAGAAATTGGATTTGGTTGTGCCACAATAATAATAAATTCCAGGGACCCATTAAGGAAAACTGTTTTCGCTGATTGGATGGCTTATTTTGGAAGCTGCTTTTGATTACTAACTGAAAAGATTAAAAGGATGCTTACACTGAAAATAAGAGATTAAAAAGCCCCAAAAGGGGGAGGAGGTGGTTCTCTGGAGTGATTTAATGAGGATAAGTGCTGCGGCACAAAGAAAGTATTAGAATTTTTCTGCTTAAGAAATGTTACACACACACACACACAAAAAAAGAATAGAGGCACCATGAAGCTCGTCCTAGAAGAGTGTTGCAAACCGTTTTATGTTACTTAGATATCATTCAAATGTTGGAATTGCCTATTTCCTGGTGAAGAAGAGGAGTTTTCAGCTAAATTAAAGAATACCTTCCTCATCTTTATTACTTATTTAATTTATACCTCAACTTTCAATAAGGTACTCAAGATTGTGTGGTTTTGTTTGTATACATACATACATACATACATACATACATACATACATAAATACACACCTGCAAGCACATACACACTATCTATCTATCTATCTATCTATCTATCTATCTATCTATCTATCTATCTATCTATCTATCTATCTATCTTCATCTGGTCCTCCTCCTCCTCGAAGCACAGAGCCCTTTGGAACATGTCCGAGCAGACGTCTTGTCTCTCTCTTTCTCCGTCCAGGGAAGTCAACAGTGGCGGCTCTCTTGGAACGCTTCTATGAACCCACCAAGGGGACCATCTTTCTGGACGGGCGGGATATTTGCACCCTGGACGCTTCCTGGCTCCGGGGAGACCTCATCGGCTTCATTAACCAGGTACGAAAGCCAGGAAGCCGAGAATTGAAGGAAGGGCCAGCGACTCGGATTGATAATGGTTGCAGTGCGCCCGGGCTCACGTGATCGAAATTCAGACCCTCCGTGACCGACTCGCATTGATGACGGTCGCAGCATGCCAGGCTCAGTCAGCCTTCCGTCGAGGGGAAAGCCGGGTTCGCTTAACGACCGCCGGGCTCGTTGAACAGGGCCCGCGATTCACTGCAGGGACGCATGGCTAACTTTGCGCTGGTAGCGCTTCACTTAAGCGCCGCAGCGAGTAAAGTCATACAATGGAACGACGCTCCATTAACGAACATCTCGCAAGCGACACACAGTCGTCCTGGGAACTCTCTGGGCAGGAGTGAGGTTGACCCTAACACCCACACGTGGGCACATACACACCCGCTTGCCTCCATTTCAGGAGCCGGTACTGTTCAGTACCACCATCATGGAGAACATCCGTTTCGGCAAGCCCTGCGCCTCGGATACAGAGATTTACGCGGCGGCCCGGCTGGCCAACGCCGATGAGTTTATCCGCAGCTTCCCCGAGGGATACAACACGACTGTGGGTGAGGGACGAACAGAGGCCCACTGCTCACCCCACACCTTACTTACTTCCTCCTCCCTCCTTCACATTTCCTTCTTTCTTCCTTCCATCCTCCTTCCTGCCTTCCTTCCCTCCATTCCTCTTTCCATTCATTCCTTCCCCCTTTTTCCTCCTTCCTCCCCATTTCCTTCCTTTTTTCTCTCCTTCCCTCCCCTTCCTTCATCACTCTTTTTTTCCTTCACATCTATTTCTTCCTCCCTCCTTCCTTGCTTCTACCCTTCCTTCCCTTTCTCCTCCCTCTATTTCCTTTCTCCTCCCTCTATTTCCTTCCTTCTTTTCTCTTCTCTCTCCCTCTTCCTCCATCCCTCCCTGCCTTCCTCCCTTCCCTTCCCCCCTTTTCCTTTCCTTCCCTCTCCCATTTTTACCTGAAGCACACAGGTTGCTTTTTCCCAATCAATTTTGGAATTCGGGTCCTCTCAGCCCCCTCGTATGCTGTCTTGCAAAACGTGGAATTCCCCATCCTATGACACCTCGTCCCAGGCAACCCCACCTCCCCATCCTCACGTCGGCCTCTCCCCCTTTCCCCCCGCCAGGCGAGCGCGGTGTGACTCTGTCGGCGGGACAGAAGCAACGGGTGGCCATTGCCCGGGCACTGATCAAGAACCCCAAAATCCTGATCCTGGACGAGGCCACCAGCGCCCTGGACGCCGAGTCGGAGCATGTGGTCCAGGAGGCCTTGAACCGGGCCGTGGCTGGCCGCACTGTGCTGGTCATTGCCCACCGGCTCAGCACCGTCAAGGAAGCCTCAACCATCGTGGTGCTGTCTAAGGGCCGCGTGGCGGAGGTGAGTGCCCAGCCTGGGAACGCACGCTAGAAGAACCAATACAGCCAGTAATGGACTTTGAACACTTCATTTAGTGACCATTCAGTCACTACGGCACTAAAAAAAGGACCCTTTTCCGCACTTACAACCATCACAGTATTCCCGCCGTCATCTGATCCAAATCCGGCCGCTCGGCAGCCGACTCGTATTTAGGATGGTGGCAGCATCTTGGGATTAACGTGGTTTCCCCCCCAAACACTTTTTAGCGACCTTCCAGCCAGCAAAGTCAGGGAGGGAGAGCCCGATTCAGTTCACAGCCAGGGTACCAAGTTAACAATTTCAGGGAATTCACTTAACGGTGGCAAGAAAGGACATAAAATGAGGCAAAAATCGTTTAGCGAATGACTCGTGACCATTTTTCACACGTAACCACTGTGAGGGGGTCCCTGTGGTCACCTGATGTACATTCAGAGGCTTGTATCCCTTGTTCGAATAGGAGACCCTTACAGAATCATAGAATCGCAGCGTTGGACGGGACCTCGGAGGTCCTGTAGTCCAACCCCTTCCCTGAGCAGGAGAAGCTGTCGGCTGAGCCTTCTTGGGCGCCAGTAAAAATTAGGATTAAGTCCTGCTGTCGGTTCTAGCTGAGCACTTTCTCGCTGGCGTCTCCCTTCCCAGATAAAACGGTGCTCTAGTGCGGCGGTCCAAACCTTTCCGGCTTTGCGGTCCAGTGATGGCAGCTATGGGGATGCGGGGGGGGGGAGAGGATCCTTTTGTGGAAGCAACGGGCTCACGTGCAAGCTCACACAGCTCCATTAGCGCAATTGGGCGCACACAAATGGAGCTTCCAGCTGCTTACGCGGCCAGAGTTCCAAACGGGCCACAGCCTGGTATCGATCCACACCCCTGCCCTAATGGCTGTTTAGAGCGCGCAAATGCAGCTTCCTGTTGCTTAGGCAGCCTTGTTTCCAAACAGGCCGGTATCAATCTACAACCTGGGAGCTGTGTACCCCTACTCTAGCGCCTGTTTGGGGTGCACAAATGGAACTTCCTGTTACTTAGGCAGCCCGGTTTCCAAACGGGCCACAGCCCAGTACCGATCCGCAGCCGAGGAGTTTAGCGGTTTAAAGGGACACCGAGGCCGTCGGTGACAGTCAGCTCCCCTTTCAACCACGAGAAATAACGCTCGATTGTCGGTGGTGGGAGGGTCCCACTCTCCCCTTCCCCTTTAATTCTGGGCTTGTGACTCCAGGAAAGGGTTTGGGAGTGAGTTTTCCAGATACGGCTTCCCGTTTTTGTCTTTTTCCAGGCCGGGACCCATTCGGAGCTCTTACGCAAAGGCGGCATCTATGCGGAGCTTTTCCGCCGGCAAGCCAAGGACATCTGATGGAGGAGGCCACGCCGGTTGGTTTGCCGGATTCAGAGCTGACCAACCACCACCCCTTTTTTTTTCCTTCTCTTCCCTTTTTTGCTCGGCCTCCAGCCCCACCCGAGCTGGTTGCTCGGAGAAGGCCCAGAGCCCGTTGCTCTGGGACACACTGTTGTCGGTTTTCAGGGAACGCGACTTTCCTCTTTCCCGGCGGGGAAGGAAGCCGCGTGCAATTTGACACTTGAATTTTTTTTTTTTCAAATACAGCCTTTTTGGGTTTGGACCGGCGGTGTGTTGCCTTTGCTTTATGGGTATGGGTGTGTGTCTTTGTCACAAAACGATGCTTTTAAAGGAATGCCGGCTAAGGAAGGTATATCGGTGGGCAACACAGCGCTGAAATTTTGAGGCTGGAGTGACCGGGCTTCCAATCTCTACTTCAAAGGGACTTCAAATCTCCTATGCGCAGTGGTGGGATCCAGCCGGTTTGGACCGGTTCGGGCGATCTCCGACGATCAGCTGGCAAGCGGACCAGTAGCTCCGATACCAGCTGGGCCCGCCCCTGCGCTTTCCTGCCCTTTATCCTCTCAGCTGATTCACGCGGCAGAGCGGATTGCTGTGCCTCAGCTGTATTACTCCCCAGAAGTAACATAGAGGTAAGTTTTCAATTTGTTTTTTTAGAGCTGTGCACGAGCGCAAAGCGTGCAATAGACGCATGCGCACACGAAGCGCATGATCACCAAACCAGTACTGAAACCGGTTGAATTCCACCACTGCCTATGCGGATGGTCCCCAATTTACAACAATGGTCCCTATTCAAAGTCACAACAGCATGGAGAAAAAAAACCCGGCGACTTTGGACCGTTGTTCCCACTTCTTGACCATTGCAGCGTCCCCGCCGTCTCCGATCCGGATGCTAGCGCTTGCCAACTGACTCCCGTTTGTAACCGTCGCGGCATCCTGGGGTCCTGCAATCCCCTTTTCCGACCTTCTGACAAGCCAAGTCCTCCAATCCTAGTTGCTCTTCTCTTCTTTTTCCAAATGTCTCAACGTTGTTTTTTGCGACGTGGGAACCAAACCCGGGTGTGGCCTTAGGTGAAGAGCTGGCGGGAAACCCTGGCTAAAGACAGGCTTGTCACAAACCGTTGAGGAAGACTCTTTAGGCCATCCAACCCACACATTACGAGCTTCGTGGCAGAAGGCCACGCACAACCCTTGTGGACTGCTTTGCGGGAATCAAAGATATATTACATCTGTAAGCATACATACCTCCAATCTATTAACTTGCCAGAAATGAGATAATTTGGCAAGATGTGACCCATCCATAATACAACCCTGTTTTCAAAGTCCATGTTAAAATCCTCAGCTGGGAGTCTACCGATTCTCCACCCTTTCCCAAAAGAACAGCTAGTCCTCGACTTAATGGTCCCGTTTAGTCACAATTCAAAGTTACAATGGCCCCGGAGAAAAAAAAGTAACTTACGATCGCTTTCCACGCTTAGGACCATTGCAGCATCCCCATGGTCCTCTGATCAAAATTCAGACGCTTCGCTTATTTATGACAGTAGTTACGTCCTGGCGGGGTGTGTGTGTGTCATGTGATCATCTTCTGCGATCATTTTGACCAACGGGGACGCCACTGAGCTGACTCACTGACCGACGGTAGTGATTTACAATTGAGGCCCACCAGGCGGTAAAACGGTCCCAAAATGGACGGAATCCCTGTTTTGCTTTGCCACAATTGCGGTCATAAGTCAAGGAATACCTGAATTTCAGTGATGGGAGATGAATGTCCTGGGCTTCTCGTAACTTGCAGGTTCCCAGTTACTCAAAAGACCCCTATTGGGTGTGGTTGACCCCATTCTTGTCTGGACTCAGGGTGTGTGGGTGCAAAAATGAGAATTCCCACTGACCTCCACAGTCCGTACAAGACCACGAAGGACCCTCAGGTGGGAGAGGGGTCATTCGGTCATTGGTCCCCCTTTTGAGCCCATGGTGCCAGTTTCCCAACCTTTGTCACGTGGGAGGAGAAGGAAGGGTTCCACGCCAGTGACGGACAAGCCAAACAAGGATGAGCATACCTCACCCGCCACTTCCACAGCCTGGTTCCGAAAAGGTCGTGGCCCAGGAGTGTGTTGTGGACCCTGTGTGACCGGATTCAATCTGGAGACTGGGAAGGGAGTTGCTTTCCAAAGCTGACCCCTCCTCTCCTGTTTGCCCAGAGAACCAGGTGTTCCCTCCTACCCCCCAGGTGAGCTACTTCGGAGTCCCAGCGGAAAGGTTCCTGCCACTGCCTTGTGGAATTTCCCCGCTTCTTGGCCCGTAGAAGCTCCCGAATGGTGCTTCCTGGTCAACCTGGCAGCCACGGCTGATAGTTGGGGTGTCTGTCGCTCCACCAAGATGGACCGGTTTTGTCCCTGTCAAGGGAAAGGACAGCCACACCAAAAGACGTTGCTTGTCAGGGCATTTTTGAACCCATAACCGAGCTGGATCGGGAATCAAAGATCAACACCGACGAATGCCCTAATTAAACCATGAGCCTCGAGCCAAGTTTCAAAAGAAATCCAAAGATTTATTAGGAGCAACATGTCGGCACTCACCCATATGATCCCAACTCTGCCACATGCAATGACGCTGCTTTCCCCCTCCCTCTGGGTGTGTCATAAATCACATTCTCCAATGAAGGACTTTTGCAGGCTGTAGATGTCACGCCCCTTTGATACAGCAGTGGCATCAGTGTCACCATCCAGCAGGTGCCTGCGGGGAAAGACGGCTGTGTCAGGGGGGCACTCACACCCAGATCTCCCCAACTTCCCCTCTACCCTGGAATCTTCCCAGTCCCCTCACCCCCAGGATCTTCCCAGCCCCCTCGCCCCCAGATCACCCCGTACCATACGCCTCTGCCAGCGAAAATGGAGCTCGGGAAGACCGTGCGTGGTCCTCCCGGCAGTGGTGGTTTCCTACCGGTGTTGCCACCAATTCGCTGGGTGTGCATGTGCGTTACATCCCCCCCTCTGTGCATGCGTGCGTTCTCCCTCCCTTCTGTGCATGTGCTTGCCTGTTGCTATATGCCTACTGCGCATGCGCACGCCGATCAGGTGAGAGGACCGTTTGATTCTCTCAGCTGATTGGCGCACTTTTTTTTAGCTACTGGTTAGGCAGAACCGGTAGCCATTTTTTTGCTACCGGTTCGCCCAAAAGGCATCTTTTTTTGCCACCAGTTCGCACGAACCGGTAGAATGCCATCTCTGCCTCCTGGGCTCCGTTTTCAGCCATGACAGTGTCAGCTCCAGCCTTCCAGCTGCATGGAGACTGACAACAGTGCGGGGGGAGGATTGCTGATAACTGCTGGATAAACAAACTGATCCTGTACATGCCTGAGAGATGACGTCAATCTCAGCCAGACCTGTTGGACTTTTGCCAGCCGTTTGATTACTGTGGACTTTTGCCA
>JAOYMU010000252.1:90385872-90403304 GCA_025802295.1 Psammodynastes pulverulentus | reverse complement strand
AAAACCCGAATCTGAAAGTTCCGGGTTTTCCTTCAACAGTTAGAAACTACAAATCCACTCCTCTACACCCATCACCAATCACATGTACCAATCCCCAACAGTGCCGACTCCAAAATCCATTCCTCCTTCCACCGTTCAGATGCCTGAGTAACGCAACCTTGAACCAAAAGAAGAATTCTGTTATGGCTAACCACAACCACACCATACAATCCTCCCTCCCATTTTCCCACACTAAAAAATGTGACAGCAAGGAAAGGCTAATATGGCTTCCAAAGCTGACAGTACCTTCATAGACTGATACATCTATATCTATATCTATCTATATCTATATCTATATCAAACATGCTATTTTAAGCAATTAAATATCCATTATTATACCTTTGGAACTGATTGTTATTTCTGTGTTACACATAGCACAGTGCAGTAGTCCTCGACTTACAACAGTTCATTTAGTGACCATTTAAAGTTACAACAGCACTGAAAAAGGTGACTTATGACTGTTCACATTTTTCAAAGTGAATCACATGACCTTTTGCAACCTTCGGACAAGCAAAGCCAATGGGGAAGCCAGTTTCACTAAACAACCATGTTACTAACTTAACAACTTCAGTGATTCACTTAACAACTGTGGCAAGAAAGGTTGTAAAATGGGGCAAAACTCACTTAACAGATGTTTCACTTAGCAACAGAAATTTTGGGCCCAATTGTGATCATAATTTAAGAACTGCCTGTATAATTTAATTCCTATATTTCCAAATTTATTTAATCTTTTTGAATGTTCTCATACTCATTTCCTAAATAAATATTCTGTGATTGAGGGGAAAATGTGAATTATTATGATATAATAAAATAATAAACTTGCCTAATAGTTTCTTAACTGTTCTGTTTTATATTTATTTCTTAAATATAGTCGTCCTCAAAAGGTGTGCCTGTGCCCATTCTTGCCAGTTCACCCTTTGAAAGTCTCCACTTGTTTGTACATTATCCAGCATCCGGCAGAGGTAAGTAATGTTAATGGAAGCAACAAATTCAAATAGCCATTTGTTTATCAGTAAAAGGATGATATAAATGAAAACTAAACGGTGACAAATTTTATCAATAAAACTTAACTCGTTTCCTTTAATTTTTTTTTGTTTCCTTTCATTTATGGTATATATACACAATGCAGACTTGAAGACAGATAATCAATTGAAAATGCACATACTGGAAATTAGTAATAATGTGCAAAACATGGACTGTAATAATAAAGAAATAATAGGTAAAACAAATTAGAGGAAAATATTTAATATAACTAAAACTATATCAGTATCATTCATTCTCTATATCATTCTACCCTTATACAAATCATTCTTGGTGCCTTTATGTCCGTAGCTTTATATATTGCTTTGATTCTCTAAACTTCTTTCTCTCTAATAATTTTGCCAGTTCCTAAAAACCTTATTTTCTTCTGATCCTCATTCACTCTACAATATACGATCATATTTCAACTCACTTTTCAGACTACATTCAACAGCCATTTCTGTTTTATCCCACACTCTTTTTTAGTATCTTATTGTTATGGCATTCATCCAGCTTATTACTACTTTTCTCTTTTCTCCAATATACCCCACTATCATTTTCATATAACACATCAGCATAGGCAGCTACATAATCTTCCTCATATACAATGAAAACATGTTTGAAGAGGATTGGAAGATGAAAACTAATCATGAAGAGAACCAATTTGGAACTAAGACAGTTAAAACAATTAACCAATGGAAGGCTTGCCTTCAGAAATTGTGGATTCTCCAGTACTGGAGATTTTAAAGAAGAGATTGGACAACTATTTGTCTGAAATGTTGTATGATTTCCTGCTTGAGCAGGCGGTTGGACTACAAAACCTCCAGGTCCTTTCCAACTCTTTTATTCTGATTATCAATCTTGTGAGATGTAGTCTCTCTCCAACACAAATGAAGTTGTTATAATGCAGGAAGACAAGAACTAGAGGGAAATTTACTAATATATATTACTGACGAGACACATGTGGTGCAGAAGTAGCAAAATTGATATATTTTCCACATCCAAAGGACTGAACTTTGCAATAAAAATATATTTTATTTAGTCAGCAAGAATACAGTCTTTGAGTATTGTGTGTAATAGAATGGTATACTGTTTTTGTTTTCCCAGTCCTACAAAATTGATGAGAACTGCAACACAGATGGCATTATTTTCTATAAACCTGCAGCCCCCTGTTCCCTGTCCAATTCACTGGCAAGCTCCAGATGAACACTAGGCATATTTATTACATGAGGCTAGAGACATATAGCCTATTTGCCTGTTTGCTCACCTTGACTTATATTTTGCCTGTGTGGAGTTTATATACTGTTTGAGATGAGCTGTAAGATTATTGGATGCTCAATCTCTTTCCCATCTTCAGAAGTTGCTTCCAATCTCAGTTGAAGAGGAATAACAGTGGGAGAGCTATGTGTCCATCTGGTTTCAAACACTTAGAGGCATGTAGTTGGTTACTATGAAAAGCAGACTGCAATGATCCTATAGGAATGTTCTTTTAATATTAAATTGCTTCGCATCTCAAATTCTTTAACTGCCGATAATGAGAAATTACCGTATTTATTGGCGTATAACACGCACTTTTTCTCCTTCAAAAGCATGCGGAAATCGCATGTGCGCGTTATACGCCGATATATAAAAAATCATGTACTTACCGGTCCGTTCGTCCATGGCCGCCATTTTGTTTTCTAAACGTCGTGCTAAAACTAAGGTGCGCGTTATACGGCGGTGCGCGGTATACGCCGATAAATACGGTATGTAGCAGCAACATTTTTATTTTGTCCCCTTCCTTGTGGTTCAATGGAAAAGGAATGAGTTGTTTTGGATTTTATCCTGGTGTAAAATTCTACCAATTTTGTTTGTATGTAATAGAGACTATGGAGCCCTTGATGGTGTAGTCTACATTCCTTGAAATGCTTCATTTTGTTTTCTTTACCAGTTAACTATGAATTCTGATGGAGTAGTGCCAGTGCAAATTGGGAGCTGACCATTGGCACAACTGTTCTCCCATCAGTTCAGCTCTATTTTCATTTTTGTTACTGATGTTGAAGAGCTGCAAGGCTGAAGCCATAGCACTACTTGGCCATGGTACTTTTCATGGTAAGGTAAAGATTTCTCCAGTTCAGTTATGTCCCACTCTAGGAGAGTGGTGCTCAACTCCATTTCTTAGCCGAGGATGCCAAAATTGTCCAAAGACCCTTTTTGTGGTCGAAGGGCACGGAATGCAGCAACCTTCTATTGAAGCAGTACCTATTTATCTACTCACATTTGCATGCTTTCAAACTTCTAGATGGACAGAACTGGGACAAGTAACGGGAGCTGACTCCGTTGCATCACATTTGAGTCTCAAACCCAGACTGTCAACTTTCCAGCCCAGGTTAACTGATAAACTATCACACCCCTTAATTTTCATGGTAGTTGGAGTATTTTATATATTTTCTTCTTTCTGTCTTAAAATATTTCACTCATATATATGGGTTTGACTAAAAGAGATTGTTTATTTTCTCTAATTAATCTGGAGTTTTGTCTGACAGATCCATCACAATTAAACTATACATTGATTTTCTGTATTTGATTAATTTGCTTTCAGGTATGCTTTTTTTTTAATAAAGGCAATTTCAAAAGAAAGTTTAGAAATAAAAATGGCACATCAAACCTAATTTTAAAGTATTGTATGTATATATATGTGCGTGTGTTATGTATATGTTGACTGTTTTAGTATCAATAATTAGATATATTCAGATTAGCAGTAATCTGCTTGCAGATGCCATTCATTCATTCAGAATTCATTGGAGCAAAGTCGCCAATAGATTTAAAATAATAAGAATAATAAGTTCGGGTCTAAAAATTAATAAGGATAAAACAAAAATAATTACTAAAAACTTAACCCCAAAACAAAAAGAAGAATTACAGAATCAGATGCAATTACAGATAGTAAAGAAAGTGAAATATTTAGGTATTTGGTTGACTGCGAAATGCACCTCAATAAGAGAAGATAATTATACAAAACTAGTTCAAGAAATCAAAAAAGATTTCGCTATTAGGCCGTGTTGCAACAGTTAAGATGTCTATTTTACCTAAAATACTTTATTTGTTCCAAACAGCACCGATAAAATTGGATCCAACCTTTTTCAAAGATTTGAATAAGATTATTTTAAAATTTATTTGGCAAGGGAAAAAGCCTAGGATCAAAGCAATAGCTCTACAAGATAATAGGGGTAGGGGTGGCATGGGCCTCCCCAATTGGAAACTGTACTATGAGGCAGCAATCCTTCTATGGATTAAAGAATGGATATCTCTGACAAATACTAGGATACTAACAGTTGAGGGACACGATTTGGTGTTGGGTTGGCATTCATTTTTTTGGGAAGAAAAGAAGCGATCATATTTCCATGCACACTATTTCAGAGGGACACTAATACAGGTATGGAATAGAATAAAAAGGAAACATTATCTAAAAATCCCGATTTGGTTTTCTGCCATGGAGGCAATGATTTATCCCAATGCCTTGGATACAAATAAAATGATTAAATATGAAGAATTATTAGGGAATCAAGGAGAACTCAAAAGCAGACAGGAATTGGAACTCCATGGCATAAACATTGATTGGTGGCCCTACACGCAGTTAAAAAGTAGATATCTGAAAGACAAAGAAGATCCTCGGATATATCTGAAACATCAACAAATAGACAAAATACTGATAGGGCCGGACAATAAATTTTTATCTAAAATGTATAAACAGCTGTTAGAAGTGGAATTCCAAGAAGAAATAGTGAAAGGAAATATGATTGCTTGGGCAAGAAATTTAAGCCATAATATTCAATTGGATGAGTGGGAACAGATTTGGAACCAAAATCTTAAAATGACTAGGTTTGTGGCTTTTAAGGAAAATACTTATAAAATGTTTTATAGGTGGCACATCCCTCCAACAAGATTAGCGAAGCTGTACCCCAACTTGAGTCCGGCCTGCTGGAAGTGTAGTGATGTTCAAGGCACTTTTTACCACGTTTGGTGGACATGTAAGGAAACCCAAAAATTTTGGCATACGATCTGGAAATGGGCCCAAGAGTTACTGGAAGAGTCAATAGGGTTTAAGCCGGAACTATTTTTACTGGGTATAGTTAGGCGTGATATGAGTAAAAGATTAAAATATATTTTGATACACCTAACGACCGCCGCCAGAATTGCCTTTGCTCAACTTTGGAAGCAACACACAACACCGACAGAAGACTTAGTTATACAGAAAATATTTGCATGCGCTGAAATGAGTAAAATGTCAATGGATCTGGAGGATAAAAAAGAATCAGACTATTGTAAGATTTGGAATAGAGTATATGAATGGTTGGAGGAAAGGGTTTGAAAGTTTTGTATATATTGTAAATAATAGGGACTCGCAAGGTGAAATAGTGAAGTAGTTGGAATGTTACACGAATTACCACTGAAAGTATTTGTTTTTTAATGTTTTATTTGTTGTAATGTTTTATTGTTGCATTTGATTGTTTGTGTATTAAATCTAATAAAGATACTTTCTAAAAAACAATAAAAAGGACTTAGATTAAAGTTTCAAAATCTTCTATTAACAAACTGTTATTGTAATCAACCCGTAGAAAAATATACCACGGCATCTTATCTATCCTAGAACATCCCAAAATTTAAGAATAATTCATCCTGGATCAAATATTTGTTTTGTGATGCAATTTCTTATCAGTCATTGTCTAGTTAAATGTAATACATTCTATCTTTACAATCAGTCTGTCTTCCCCACAAAATCCAGATAAGTGTCAGGCTTCTGCTGTGGTAAACAAATGCAGACTTGAAGTTCAGAGAGATGTATGGAGTCAACTGAGTTAGTTCTGTCTGTACAACTGGTATCTCTTTGATCTATAGCAGGGTTTTCAAACCCATCACATCGTGGGTCGTATCGTGACATATTGGGATGTTTTTTGCCCTTGCTGAGCTAGGGTGGGCATGGCCTGCATGGGCCGTATCCAGCCTGTGGGCTGCCAGTTTGACATGCCTGATCTACAGTTTTCAAATCAGATTCTTCCATAGCTACATGCCTCCAATTTTTTTCCACAACCATTATCATCTCCTCAAACTTTTTAAAAAAGCTCTCAACTAAAAGTTGCATGTTTCCAAAAGGTCTTTTGTCAGATTTCAGCCACTGCTTGTCAGTAATCAGGGAACAAAGAAGCTGAAGTAGAAGGAAACAGGAGATATATTTTCTGGATATTTCGATCCAAAATTAAAAGAAAAATTAAAAAGAAATAAACTCCAAGTATTTTGCAAATGAAAAAAAAATACAAAAATCATGCACTGAGAGTTTAATATTAATGTAAATCAAATGAAAGCACTTCACCATCCACAAGCACATTATATTTCCATATGGAAAACAAAAGTTATTTAGAACAACGGCATAAATCAAAGGGAAAAAGAAAAATGAGAACAGCTACAATCCAGCAGAGGATTGAAATAGCCAGCCAATCAATTTCTAAAGTAAAACACAATACAAAAATTCAAAAAGTGAAATTAAGACTTTGCCATCTTTAAAAAAACCCAAAATGCTGACAGGAAGATGGATGCCCATGACTTTCCAACCGCTCCCAAAGGGAACTGAAATCTTCAAGACTTCCCTTCCCAAATGGGTCTATGGCCATCCAAAAGTCATCTTGGTCATCTTCCTAAGCGTTCCCATCCTAACAGCAACATTGTCAGAGAGGCAGCCAAAATTGGTATACCAATGGCAAGAGAGAAAATTTTCCTTACCATTCACCAACCATTTTGGGGAGGAGCTACAGGAAAAACTTTCCTTACATGAATTTCTCCTTAAAAAGATCTTGATTCAGCTTCTTCTTCAAAGTGCTACTTTCAGGACATGAATATTTTTTTGAAGCTTGCAAGCAAGGTGTTAATTTTCAAATACTTCACAACTTGGTAGTTAATTTATATAAGTGTATTCCTTGATTTCTCCAGGCAATAAGACAGTCTTCTGATCCAACTGATCTACACAGGTGTTCCTTGCTGCTGTAACATGAAGAAGCATTCTTATGGAAATATGGCTCACAGCAAATGTTTCACATCACACCCCCACACCCCCATTTGGGAGGCTATTCTTTAGCCTTGTGGTATTGGAAGTCTCATTCTGATTTTACAAACTTCCTAAAACCCATATTTTGAAAACTCATGTAAAGTAGATATTTAATTGATTTTCACCATTTGTAATCTCCGTTAACTAGCATTCCTTTAATATCTTGGAGTGTTCTTCTTTCCCATCTCCTTTGGCATTGTAAAAGAGCATTTTGAATGGAATTACTTTGTGGTGTCTTCATGTTTACCTTGCCTGAGATTTCTACATCTCCTTTTAAAGTTTTACTGACTAACTCAAGGCTTACACTGAAGTACTGCTTTAGTCTTAGGCACTGCTACCTTGATTTTTCTGTTTGAATTCTGGGTTTGATATTTGGCACTTGTACTTGGTTTCTCTTTCTCATTTATGTGTTATGCATATTATTTTTTCCATGGCAACTTCAGTTGATAACCTCTATAATTGTGTGTGATTTGAAAAAAGCACATTTTCTTCAATTCAGTCACTTCCAGAAACTTCTTAAATGCAGATTTTGCAGAAAGTATTTGGGAGCTGACGCCAAGCACCTTTGGGGTTAAGTTTGCCTATTTTAATGGTCAGTTTTATTTTATAAAATTTTCATGGTTGTTTTTCCTTTTATATTGGGAACTACCAAAAGTCTGTGTATAATTGTGGTGGGGTATAAATATTTCAAGTAATTTTTTTTTTTTAAAAGTCTATTTTTCTTACATGTCCTGTTCATAAGAAACTTATCTCCACTGATAACAAAATGATGCCTTTCCTCACATTGTTGTCTTTCTCAGTTGCATATTTTACTGACATCAAACAAGCATTTAGCATCAAACCCTATAAGGCATCTTTAATAATTAGCTCAACTGTGTTCCTTTTCCCCATCTGCCATGCACCGTTGTGGTTCCTTTGCCTTCAGCAAAGATTCATCTTCTATCTGCTAGAATAGATAGATGAGAGATTTGTAATTCGTGCTCAATTCAATGAACCTTTCTTCTTTAATTAAATTACTGGTTACACTAGAATCGGTGCAGATCCTTCATAATGTTCTTCAGAGTTAGTTCCGCAAATCTCTGTGTTAATTGGATCAAAATTCTTCTTGCCATTTTTATCACTTTGCTACTTGGGTGTGTTTTTAGTTCCTTGGTGAGTTACTCACTTTGGAATATAGTTTGACTGTCTCTGGCAGCATTTCCTTTCTCTGGGGGTCCTAATTTGCATATGTTTAGGGCTGCAGCTGAGGTAATATCTATCTTTGAGCTTGATTTTAAATACAGCTTTTCCGTTCCCTGCTGGTTTCTTCTCAGCACCTCTGCATATATTAAATTTTTTAAACAACTTATTACAAATTGAAAGTTCACATCTTCTCTCATTTCTTAGAGCATTCACAATAATTTCAAAGCATTTTGGTCAACCACTATTTAATCCAATTAAGATTGCTTCAGGTAGAGTCACCCTTGAACCTCTGCCTGGTTGGATATCTGTAGCTTTTTATTAACTTGCAAAGCCAGATTGGCCTCTAGGTCATAGCTATTCTCCATAGCCTGAGTGTTGTTCTAGTATTTGCCAATGCCCTCCAACAGCTTCCCCATGTTTACCTGCCTCTGTTGAAGAGCACCTATGGCCTTTGGAAATAGGAGGAGAGGATGGCTATTAACATGCATCAATTAGTTTTTCTTTCCATCAGTTGGAATATCATAACACATTCATTTTAGAAATGATGAGATTTCCCCCCCCCCTTCTTTCTCACATCTCCTTGGCTTGCTTCCTATTCCGCAAAAGAATGAAAATTGAATGGCTTATTGCCAAGCAAAGCCAGTCTCGTTCTTTTTTCAAGGGCTTTGACCCAACAATTATTCATCTCTTGCTTCTCTGGTCATTGAGTTTGCAAGACATTGCTGACTCTTTGGCTTTTCAAAGGCATTTCCATTTTAAAGGATCAGAGCTCAGGTTCAGAATTTTCTAGCATCTCAGTTGCCTGAGATGTTTTTTCCCCCCTATCTCTAGCCAGAACATTCTTTGCTTTCCTTCACAACTCAGTCAAGTGTATGGGCAATTCTCTCATTTCCTGGGCTCAATGTAGAGAAGATATTGAGGTAATCAGTCACTGAAGGCAGCATTTAGCAGACCAAACATGTGAGTCCAAAAAAGCACCTAAACACTAAAGACAGATGGTTAAGATTCCAAAGACCAAATAGTTTATTTCCAATAGAAAACCTGTACAGTATGTCTGAACTTTCTCTACTCCTGCTACAGGAAAGAAGAAGAAGAAGGGAATATATTGTCCTGCCTTTGGAAAGCAATTGAAAGAAAAAGTCTGAGAGTATCTATCTTCCAATTGGAAAAGCAGAGCAGAGACAAAAAGAATAAAAACGACTGAGTCCCATTAGCAATGAATGGTGCAAAGAGTTGATGCTTCTGAAACTGTGTCTTCAGTATATTAATCTAGGATTAGACTTTTAGAGTATCGTGTCTCTTTTACTTAGCTTAGGGGGAGAAAAATATACCGTCTATCCCTTCCCCTTGGCTCTGATCAGTTTCAGGTGTCCTGAAAACTTCCAGTTTTTTATTGAATGCTTGAGCTTGAGGACCAAAATAAGCTTTCTGTGGCATGTTCAGCCCTGATGGGTACAGGAGAAAGAGGCATATTTGGTTAATATTTTCAATGACAATGAGTGCAGAGATGGTATTTAGCAGGTTCTGATCAGTTCTGGAGAACTGGTAGCATAAATTTTGAGTAGTTTGGAGAACCGGCAAAAACCTTCCCCCAGGAGTGGGGAGGGAATGGAGATTTTACAGTATCTTTCCCCTGCCACGCCCACCAAGCCATGCCCACCAAGCCACACCACACCCACCAAGCCATGGCCACAGAACCAGTAGTAAAATTTTTTGAATCCCACCACTGAATGAGTGCCTTTGATTAATGTTTCTGGTTTCTTTGAAGTGAGAAGCAGATTCTTACTTCTGAATTCTGATTAGGATTCTGATAAGGACAGTTCGAAATTGGCTGAAGGCAAAAATTGCCTAGAAAAGTGAACTTTAGTAACTCAAAAACTCATTGTAATGGTAAACCCCCCACACACCCTTGAATATTCAATTAATCATTAACAAAATCATGCTACTAATATTATGGAATAGCATGAACTGATACATATTACTAAGCATTGTGTCTAAATGCTTTATGATTCAAATTATGCTAACAATGAAAGAAAACGTTCCAAACCTAATACATTTGAACTATGTATAAAGTGATTTTTCTCCTTTCTGAGGTTCTTTTCACCTTGTATCTGTGGGAGACCTGTCCTTTACTAATGTATAAATAAAAGATAAATATCTACCTTTCTGGCTCAGATGCTATTTTGGCCAGGGGCACACCAGGTGAGAGAACCTAGTTATGATTTATGGTCAACAGCCCTGCAATTGAAAAATAGGTGGGGCCTCTGGTTGCTTTGGAAAAGTGTTTCATGAATTTTAAGGGGTGAATTGCATGCTTTAGAATCATAGAATCATAGGGTTGGAAAGAACCTGAAAGGTCTTCTAGTCTAGCTTGTTCCAACCTGGTAGAATATGAACAATGGTTGTCCAGTCTATTTTGGAAAATCTCCAGTGATGCAGTTCCCACAACTCTGGGAGACAAGCTGTTCCATTGATTAATCATTCACACTGTCACCCTTAGTTCCAAGTTGGATCTCTCTCTCTTCAACAAGCTTCCACCCATTTCTTTTTGTCCTATTTCAGGTGATATGGAGAATAAGTCAAGTCCATCTTCCCCATGAACTGTGAAATTAATTCATTTAATACTAAACACATGCAAGTCTTATGAGTTTATTTTGCCTTTTAAACAACTCCCCCCTACAAAAGCGTCCAATGGTTTAGTGCACACATTTTGCCAGGAGGTTTTAAGGACCACTCTGGTGCTGGTTTTTGAACATGACCCCTGGTCTTTGCTTCTTTAACTTCTGCATCAAACCTAACATGACATTCAAACTCAGATCTTGTTAAGATGGAATCTTTACCTAGGCTTTGTACCACTAGTTTTATAGTTTTACTTATTTGAATCATGGCTTCGTGCATCCCTCAAGCTTGAAGACTTAACCTGTACTTAGTTTCCGACAGAAGACAGTTGGGAATTAGAACTTGCTGCAAAATATGAACACAACAGCTGTAATGCTCCTGGCTCCCTACTCACACAGTCATAAAAAATATACAATGTGAGTAATGTGACAACTCAGAACCTATTGCTTCACTGGGGTTATAACCCAATAATGCCATCTCATTTTGGATATTTATTTAAAATTAAATATGGATAGGGCAGGAACTGTGGAATTGACTGGAATGTTGACAACGAAGGTGACTGATGAAACAGAAGTATCCATTATGATTAGCTAAGTCTGGCTCAACATATTCCAACACTTGGCCCCTATATTAATTTAACAAATCCATAGTAATAAGTCAGTTCACAGTAATCAAATGAACACCCAGAACAACACATTTTATGAAGTTTTGATCAAAACACAATTCCATCTAATTTATTGGTGGATTAAATTCTTTCCTACAGTTCAGGAAGGGAAATATAGTACTCATATTCCAATATTTTTGTCTTAAACTATTTTCTTTAGCTAATTAGACTGTAGGGAAGATTTGACATATTTAAATAAAAGGAAAGTAATTGCTTTATTTCCCAAAATAATCAAATTCTCAAATTAGAGCAAGAGAATCCATGGATGAATGTCAGCAGCTGCAAAGAATATTAAATCATCTTGATGTGGTTGTTATTTAATCGCCAAGCATGTAATCAATGCAGTACATTGTTCAAATGAGATCAGTCGTCTTATGTTTGGTATGTTAATTTTATTCATTGCTTTTTAGAAATATTGAATGAAATTGGAATTCACGGCAAGCATAGAGATGAGTAAGTGATCAGTGTAACACAATCAATGTAGCAACTTTTTATCTCTGAATGAGGAGAAGAATATAAGAAATCCCCAGAAAAGTCATTATGTTATGCTATGCTATGCTATGCTATGCTATGCTATGCTATGCTAGGCTAGGCTAGGCTAGGCTAGGCTAGGCTAGGCTAGGCTACTCTACTCTACTCTACTCTACTCTACTCTACTCTACTCTACTCTACTCTACCCTACCCTACCCTACCCTACTCTACTCTACTCTATTCTACACTAACTACACAACATGATGGTTCAGTAGTTAAAGACATTGAGCTTGTCAGCTGGAGAGCTGACAGCCCAGGTTTGAGACCCGACCACTGGGCCATGGGGTGAGCTCCGATCCCTTGCTCCAGCTCCCTTCCATCTAGCAGTTCAAAAGCATGCAAATGTGAGTAGATAAATAGGTACCACTTCAGTGGGAAGGTAACAGCGTTTAGTGCAACTTTGGCATATAGCCACGCCAGCCACACGACCACAGAAATACCTTCAGATGATGCTGACTCCCTCGGTTAAGAAATGGAGATGACCATCATGCCCTAGAATCGGATGCAACTGGCCAGGAAAACCTTTAAGTTTACTATACTATACTTAATTATTATCCCTTTATAAATTCATCATTTACTGGCCCATAGAATAATATTATTATTATTACTTTGTAAGTTATGCCTCTTTGAGTGGTGTTTCCCAACAACTACTCTACGATTCTAGAAGCTGCTTAAGAAACCAAGGGTTAGTCTATGATGGTTGACTTTTGAGGACCGATGACTGTTCTGGATTGAAACCAGAATCAAGAGAGCACCTTCTCTAATCCAGTACTGACAAAATGTTTTAGACTATGATTGGTTCTGGCTAGACAGGCTTCTCCGATCACCAGAAGTTTCCACGTTAAGAGTAGATGCCATTACATTGACTCGCTAGGAACCTGAAGGACAATTCGCAGGTGAACTTCTCTGACCATCTTTAGAGCAGAAGGATAGCGCTCTCGCTGGATGAGATGGCTTTACATCCCCCCAGCAAAGAAGCCATGACTTTTGCTTGGAGCTGGCAGTGTGTGGGATGCTGAACTGAGATCAGGCCACACACACACACACACACACCCTGGTGGGTAGCCACATGACAAGCGGAGCTCAGATGCAATGACAACAACAGGAACAATCTGTGGGAGAGGAACTTGGAATAGGACCAACTTCCCTAAAAGAAAGAAGAGGGGCCTAGGCCGCAAAACATGTGCCTGCCCCTCCTCCTCCTCCCCCCACCCCGACTTTCAGAGTTCCTGCCCCACATCTTTGACCGTTGGAAGACAAAAGAGAGGAGAGAAGACATAAGGGAGAGGAGAGGAGCGGAGCAAGAGAAAACCCAACGCTGTGTGTATTATTCTGAGATTGTGCAATTAGCGCACCGCCCTTAGGTCTGTGCCTTCCCTCCCTGGAAAGGAAATGTAATGAAACCACACACACAAACACACACACACACACACAGAGAGTGCAGTATATGAGATTCAGAATCTATTTTATGAGAAATCCATGAAAGCAGTTGAATGAACTGGGCTACGGTCTCCTCTTGCCTTCTTTCTCTTCCACCGAGTTTCCATTTTGGTTTTTCCTGCTTCCATCCACCATAAAGAATCTGGGCACCCTACCCCACTTCACTCTGCATATGACCCCACCCACCATATAATTTGGGCTGGGAAGAATACAGGAGCTCTGGTTTTATTTGGATCCAAGAGGTCTTCTAAATAGTGCAAGTTCAGAAGACGCGGAGAGACCTTGGCCCACAGGATGGCCAAGAGTTGGACACAACTGAATGGATAACAGCCCGTCATCAAGATGTCATCTATGCGAAGAAGTTCTAGGCTTGGTCTTTGAAAAATGGTTTGGAAAGTTGGAAACACGGAAGCCATTTCATTATACAGGATTTGGTTATGAGTCCATTTCCAGCCCCACTTCAAAGTCTTGGTTTCAACTTTTTAAACTCTTCCTTTATACTTTCTCTCTACAGCGTTTCTCTCTTTCTAAAAAAAAAAAGTATCTTTATGAAGTTTCAACATCGTACCTTAAAAATACAAACTAACATTTTTTTAAAAAAGGGAATAACAAAACAATTAAAAGGGACAAAAATACATCTAACCAACATAATGATGCCCAAATGCCAATCGGTGGTTTGTTGCAACAACAAAGACTGGATGTTGACTCCAAAGAGCTGGATCCTAACCAGGATCTAAGAATCATGGAAGTATCGGCACAACCTGTATCCTATACCAACCTTTAGCAAGATGAGTGGTACCAAGTCCAGTAAGTTGAACATTTCTTCAATATTTGGTGAGTCCTTTTGGTATTGCACTGAGAGTTTCAATCAGTAGGACGATCAATGTTTCCCTTGAAAAATCTTCAACCTCAGTCCATAAATCATGACATTCCGTTAGAGTCCCCAGTGGTGTTTCACAAAGTCAGGTATTGCCACATCCGCCAACCACACTGATATCTGGTGCGCTCTATTCAAAGGGCCTATCAGGATGAAGGTTAAACTCCCACAACCTTCGGCTCTCCTTTTGCACAACTTTTTCCAGGCACATGGTTTCCAAACAGGAAAACTGAATTTCTTACCTAAGTTCCAAAGAATAAGTTTTGCAGTCTTATTGTGGGGTTCACGTTCGGAAGGATTTCGCCACAGTCCTTACTACCGTTTCCCCGAAGTCACCCAGTTTTTGAGTAGAGAAATTTTGGGAGGACAAGCTGTTTGAACAATGAAATCCAGAGATGGTTTCGTGGTGGGGAGGGAGAGGAAAAAAAGAAAAGGACCTTGGATTAGTTCAGGTCCCAAATTGTCTTCGTAGCAGTAGTAATGACTTTTTGCTCCCTCGAGAACAACTAATTGGTGAACCTAACCAATGTGGGGCACGTTATCTCTGCAAACATGGGTTAGACAATATTTATGTCAACATGTATGGCTTCTTTGCGTATGCAATTACACCAACACAAAGGAAAGCCTTTAATGGATTCTAGTGTGACTCATCCTTTCCAGTGTTTTCAAACATTGGCAAGGGAAGAAGCTGGATGAGGAGCTCCATCGGATGCTGAACACAGCACATTTTGTATCGTTTGGGAAGCAAAACGTTTGTGGTTGCAAAGAATCTTTGGGGCAGAGTCCATTCCTGTTCTCTTATGGGCATCGACCGGCCGAATGGAAAATGGGATGTAGAATTGGTAGCCTCTTTTCAAAGCTCTGCCTGGCTTCAGTTGTGTTGGCCAACTCAACTGACTGTCTAAAGTTGGATTGGATTTGGACCATCACAAGATCAGTCGAGATGCTGATCCGATTCCCAAAATGAATTTTAGCTGTTCTTTGAAGCGCTTGAAATGTGGGCTGTGGGTTGCCAGTTTTAAAATGAGTGTGTGTGTGTGTGTGTTTGTGTGTGTTGTACAAAAAGAATGAGAGAAAGAAAAAAAATGTAAAAGAAAACAATAATACCAATATTCCTCCAAGAAACGTACAAAAGGAGTAAATTAGAAAAAAGTTTGTTTCCTAGTCTTCTTGGATCATATCCTTCCGCAAGAACAGTTGCAGGAATTGGGTAGGTCTACTCTAGCTTTTTGTTTTAAAAAAAGGTCTAGAAGTGACGTGATAGGACTCTTCCAATAGTTGAGGAGCTGCCCCAAAGAAGAGAGGGGGTCAACTTATTTTCCAAAGCACCAGACAAGAAACAATGGATAGAAACTCATCAAGGAGAGAAGCAACCTGGAACTAAGGAGGAATTTCTTGACAGTGAGGACAATGAATCAGTGGAACAGAAGTTGCCTCCAGAAGTTGTGGGTGCTTCATCACTGGAGGTTTTAACAATAAAGACTGAACAACCACTTGTCTGAAATGGTACAGGGTCTCTTGCTTGAGAAGGGGGTTGGACTAGAAGATCTCCAAGGTCCCTTCCAACTCTATTATTCTGTTATTAAGGATGATGGTTTCTGAAGAATTAGAAAAAAACTCAAACCCTCCTTATTGTCTCGGTTTCTATGTCCTCAACTATTCTAAGACACTCCTTCCCCTTTGAAGATTTGAGTTATTTGGAGAACAGCAATCTTCCTTCCCAATAAGTAGACTAAATAATGGAATAATGCAGGCAAGAGAACAGTTTTATCACCTGGGTGACAATTTGGGGTATCTTTCTTGGGCATTTTGAGATCTTAAGGAATAACCCCCGCAAAAAACCAACAACAGCAACACCCTCAATTCAAAGAAGGGCCCCCAAGTTTGTTCCTTGTTTCTGAGAAAAGCACTTTGGGATTTCTACAATATTCTGACCGGATCCTCTGTTCACATACTGATTTCATCTGCAAAGAAAGTTTAGCAAATGACCCTGTGCGGTTTTTAAGCAGCGCAATGTCACATAAATTTCAGGAGGAAGAAAAAATGTTGCATCAGTTTGGGATCCTGCACAGTTCATAGAATAACAGAGTTGGAAGGGACCTTGGAGGTCATCTAGTCCAACTCCCTGCTCAAGCAGGAGAGAGTATTCTACCTAAGGATCGAATTCACAGCCTCCTGAATGTGAGGCGACAGCTATGTTCCGTCAATTTGGGATCCTGCAAATACATTTAAAGGGAGGAGGAGGAGGAGGAGGAGGAGGAGGAGGAGGAGGAGGAGGAGGATCTTTGAATTAGAGAGTAACAATCTTGGCTAGCTGTCGCTCTCAAGAACAGCAGATTCTGACATTACATCAAGAGTTTTGTTTCTCAATATTTACGTAAAATTAAATTCCATTGATCTCAGTGGTATCCTATCACCCACCATAATGCCATGTTTAGGATTGGGGCACAAGCAGATTGGCAATTGAAAAGAAAAACACAGCTTTTTCCTGTAAATCAGTCTATTGTACTGATGGTACAGTTTAAAAATCTTCTGGGGGTTTTTTTTTTTAAAGTTTTTTTTTAGCTTCCTTAAATATTCAGTTAAATTCTTAAGTTCACACAAATGAACTCCCCTCTTCCCCCAGTATTGGAGTGGGGAAATCCAACAATTCAGCTGCTTAAAAATCTAACAAAAACATTTAACTGAGAAAAAAAAATGGAAAATAGTAATTTTGTTTGGGGTTTTTTTTTCAGTCATTCTGGGAAAGAGATATTAACTAATATCTCTAAAGAGGGGAGTTCAAGTTTTTTATGATGTTACATTATGTAATGTAATGTTATGTTGTGTTTGTTATGTTTATTGTTTGGGTCTTTATGAATATTTCTCTCCATCTCTCTCTCTCTCTCTCTCTCTCTCTCTCTCTCTCTCTCTCTCTCTCTCTATCACACTCCATCTCTCTCTCCCTCTCAATATCTCTCTCTCTCTCTCTCTCAATCTCT
>JAOYMU010000252.1:90329373-90339857 GCA_025802295.1 Psammodynastes pulverulentus | reverse complement strand
GAGCGGCAGTTTTTTCCGCCACTGGTTCGGCTGAACCGGTGCAAACCGGTCGCATACCACCTCTGATGCACACACATACATACATACATACATACATACATACATACATACATACATACATACATGCATAGGTTTTCTAAACATTCTGCTAAATTTTACCCAGCTATCCAAAATGCCTTTTAGAAATTCTTTGATCTTGAAAATGAAGCCTGTCTGCATCTGCTTCTTGCTTGGTCTTGCGGTGCAGAAAAAAAAGAAAGAAATGCACAGGTTTCCAAGAAGAGCTCGCTGAATTCTGAACTTCACTTTAAGGTTGTTGGAAAAGAGAGCCCTGCCAGATGCTCCTCTCCAAGGCTTATTCTAAGTAAGCATGCTAAATTTATACAAGCAACATCTTGCTTTAAAAGGCTAGACGTGGGAACAACCCACTTCAAAGGAACTGGGAGGGGAAGCATTCAGAAAAGGAACCTGTTGGATGGGATTTGCAATGTGGAAATCCTATTACAGCAACACCCACCAAAATCTGGCTCCGGTTTTCCCCAATTGCTATTGATATACTCTAGCAGTGCACTCATCTTGGTCGATTTAGATTTGGAGGATTTTAACATTGGAGGCACTTTGAAGAAGAAGGGGGAGGTATAATCTACTGATGAGGAAAACCTGGAAAGCTTTCATGCTGCATTAGAAAGCTGGCAGCCCTCCTGTTCTGTTCCAACATTATTCTGGGGTATATGTGTGTGTGTGTGTGTGTGGGGGGGGTGAGAAACAAAGGAGAGAGCCAGCAAACGCACACATTTTCTCTGATTAAGCTACAAGAGTGCTTAGCCTCTCATTCTTTTAGGCAGCAGCATTAGGAAGACAAGACAAGAGAGGCAAAATATTTGCCAAAAGTCACGAGAGCCTCTTCCTCAGCAACTGCTTGTCTTTCCTTGCCAAACCTTTCTTCCTTCTTGAATTATAGACTCTTCTGCGAAGAGAAAAGTAGCAATAAAGTAAAGTTTCAGGACTAGAGTTCTTCCTCATTTCTGTCTCCCTCTCCTTTCTCCCTGCATTCAGAGGGAGAACAAACTGTACCAGATAGTGAAGCTACATCCTTTTAACATTTAGAAGTCTTATTTGTCAATCCTTCTTGAGATGAAATTTCATTAAAGGGTTCTCACAGGCATTTTCTACAATGAGGACTTGAACCATTCCTTGGTTTTTGGAAAGAAAAAGCTTCATTTTTAATTTTCTCCAAATCATACCTATGCTGTCTTCTAAATATATTAGCTAAGAGAGGAATTACAAATGACAAGGGAGCAGAAGATCTTCTGTAAGTGAAGCCTTGAAAAATGTAGATTTGAATAAGCTGGCCAAGTGAACACAACAGTGCAACAATGAATGATAAAACAATCTGGACAGGAGAGGCAGAACTGAATTAAGAGTGGGATGGTCCAAGCATGTTTCACTTAATGGATTTGAAATCAGTTGATAAGGTTGTCATTACAAAAAGCATACTACCATGGTGATGTTTGTGTAAAAAGAGAATGAAAGGGGTAGCTGCTTTATTTTTATCCCACTTTTATTATTTTTATAAA
This sequence comes from Psammodynastes pulverulentus, assembly GCA_025802295.1. Taxonomy (NCBI): domain Eukaryota; kingdom Metazoa; phylum Chordata; class Lepidosauria; order Squamata; family Psammodynastidae; genus Psammodynastes; species Psammodynastes pulverulentus. Next base: position 90,338,280 of record JAOYMU010000252.1, on the reverse strand, counting down.
TAATTTAAGGCAGCAAACATACCTAATATTCTTCCCGCCTCCTATTTTCTCCACAACAACAACCCTGTGAGATGGGTTTGGCTGAGAGAGAGTGACTAACCCAAAGTCACCCAGCTGGCTTTCATGCCTAAGGTGGGACTAGAACTCACAGACTCTCAGTTTCTAGCCTGATGCCTTATCCACTAGACCAGGGGTGGATCCGGCCCATGGGCTGCTTAGATCTGGACCGCAGGGCCATCCAGGAAACAGTGAAGGACTTGCCTGCGGTGCCTCTGCCAGAGAAAATGGAGCTTGAGAGGGCTGTGTGTGGCCCTCCCAAGCTCTGTTTTTGCTGGCAGAGATTTGTAGGAGGCCATCCCAGCCAAAATGGAGCTCATGAGGGCCACACATGCCCTACAAGCTCTGTTTTCACTGGCAGAGGGTTGCAGGAGGCTGTCCCAGCTGAAAACGGAACTCGGGAGCCTGTTTTCACTGGCAGAACACTTAGGCCACCCCAGGTGCCCCCGACACGAGTGACATCAACCCCCCCCCACGGTCAAATACAACCCTGATGCGGCCCTCAATGAAATTGAGTTTGACATCCCTGTGCTGGACCAAATGAAGTCCTTTCATTCCTCCAGTCCTTTATCATTGCTTTCCACATTTCTGCTTAATGAGATATGAATCCATGTCTGTAAACTACTTTAGTGAAAAGTAGTAGTTGCATATGTAAAATAAATACTAAAAAGCTCAAAATATACAAGCTTTGGGTCACTGAAAATAATTGATTCCTGCAATCAAATAATCAATTTTCTTACCTACAGCAATCTCAGCTTAACTCAGTTCAGCTTTTGGTTAGACTAAGCAGAATTGACATGATTTTGCTGGATTGCAATATTCACTACAGATAAGAATGAAGCTCCCAAACACAAGGTTTAATTGCTCATGGAAAGCCCAAAGAAACTGAAAAACATACATTATATTCCAGGTTTTAAATTCTAGGCTTCTGCCATCTACTTTATGAATTAAATAATACTTGGCAATTTGTTTGTGATATTGGGCATTTGAAATAATACTTGGGCAGCTGACACAATATCCTTCTCTAGTTTGGGAACTACTAGCTTTTACGTCATCAGCCTCAGTCCTTACAACAAGGGACATATGTATTTGGTGCATGTACATAGGAAAAGTCTGCAGAGTGAGGGTGGATTCCCAAACAAGTCAAAATGGTGGATATGCCTGGGCGATTAAAGTCCTGCACCCTGTTATATGCTTGATGTTTGTTTCTGATTAAAGTAGTATGGTGTGACTCTTTTGCTGCATTTTGTCAGTCAGCATTAGGGAAAAGTAGGATGGATGTTATTTTGAAATAAAGAGGCCCTGCATGGCATTTTAATAGAAAATGGAAGGACAATTTAAAAGTGGTTGAAATGAGAGCAGGAGAAAAAACACCAACAAATCAAATCCAAGACTGAGAGGAATGCTGGACAGAAGATTTCAGCACTGATCTTATAAAATATCATCTTGACAGATTGAAAGCAAGAGATACAACAACAAACCCATATTTCGCTCTCCCTCCCCCCCACCAAGAAAGTTTAAATTGATCACACATCCCTACCCTAGAGCTACTGAAGTATTAGGATCCTGCTGATGTTGTGAACCAATCAGAAAATACCAGGCCTGCCTAGATAAAAACATTATATACCCAAAGAGGGGTTTGCCTGCAGGAAGATTCCATAAGGCAGCTAACCAAAGACTTAGAAGAGCTGTAACTTTACCCTGTGTTTTGCTGTAACTGAAACATGATGCTCACGTTCATTTCTTTTCTTTGTGTTATTAATTAGCAACTAACAAATATGCAAATATTGATTTGACTCAAATGTGATTTCCCAGACTCTCACTCTGCATAATGCCTTGCGAATAAGGTAATGTAGCCACTCTGATTTCAGCTGTTTTTCCATCCAGTTGATAGGACCTAATGCGGGCCCAGTGGCAAAACCATTCTGTACCACTTGCACTTGATCCAGTAAGATCTGCACTGTCATCTCTCAACCATTTGATCATGTGCTCAGGAGCTGTTTCTCTGTGCATATGTTCTTTGCACCACCTATTTTTTGAGCTGTGGATTATTTTGAAAATAAACAAAACGAAGCTTTCCTTTGTTAACTCGGTGGTAGCTTATGTGATACTGACTCCAGCAGGTGGCGATGTGGGACTCTGAGTTCGAACTATGATAGGCCTTGTTGACATTTACCTGATGGTCTGATGCATTTGATAGCAACAGCAACATCTCTAAACATCTTGGGATATGACAGTTTTGAACGACAGTGATTTCTGTGTTGCCAATTCTTCCCCACAACTAAGCTGTGAGAAGAGGGATACTTGCCATTTCATTTTAAAAACTTCTGACAAGAGCTCAAAATAAAAATCAGGCATATTTCTAGCTACAATTGGGAAGTAGATAAATACATGGATGTTTTTTGTGATTAACAGAATGAGTTCAACTTCTCCAGCACGATGCTTTTCTGTTTTCCTTACTGTAGCTGTCACCCTTTGTTTAAGGAAGGATAGGAAATATGGTGCTCTCCAAAAGATATAGACCTCAACTGATAGCATATACCACCATTGGCCATCTTGCTGGGGTGACTGGGAGTTGTAGTTCATCAATATAGTTCAGAGAATCATAATTTCTACACAACAGCCTTAAAATGGCTTATAATGCAATGTCTGAAGCTCAATGGCTATACCCACCAGTTTTATATGTGAAAAGTCTTAGTTTTAAATGCTGAGCTTGTCGATCGAAAGGTTGACAGTTCAACAGTTCGAATCCCTAGTGCTGTGTAACAGGGTGAGTCCTGTTACTTGTCTCAGCTTCTGTCAACCTAGCAGTTTGAAAGCACGTAAAAGATGCAAGTAGGAAAATAGGGACCACCTTTGGTGGGAAGGTAACAGCGTTCCGTGCGCCTCTGGCATTTAGTCATGCCAGCCACATGACCACGGAGATGTATTTGGACAGCGCTGGCTCTTCGGCTTTGTAATGAAGATGAGCATCGCCCCCGAGAGTTGGGAACGATTAGCACTTATGTGCGAGGGGAACCCCAACTCTAGTTTTAAACTTCCATGCATCCATAGAATTTTGAAGAAACCTTGATTATTTTTTTTACGATTATATAAGCAAAGTTAAATTACTAATAACCCATTTAATACTCTGAACTATGAATATTTAGGCTTATACTCAGCACATTATTTAAGACTGCTCAGTGGCTAAATAATTATTTGCAAATTTAAATCCAAACTTGATAGCAAAAACTTCACTATTGTGGCTTTTCATTGATTTATGGTTACTTCCATATCCCAAATATAAACTTTGTAGGCCAGATAAGTGGGACAAGGCATATGTTGTCAAAGAAGAATTTTGGGTAAGGAGACAACTTAGGCATGAATGCTTCTTCTAGGAGGTGGGATACGTCCTAAATTCAATATATTTATGGAAGCATATTTCCCTGTATCTCCTGTCCAGATCTTATGAGATGAACCAGAGCTAATCAGAAATGATGTTAGAATAGAGAAAACAACATTCTAATTGGTAAGTGTGGGACCAAGTTTCTCAATAGAGGAGAGAAGGATTTGATGGAACCAAGATTTGTGGTTTGGGTCAGCGGGCCTCTCATTCCTTCCTCTTTTTTTAGTGGCTCAGTTTTTGTTCCATTTCTTTTTCCCCCTTCTTACCAGTTGAGTTTGCTATAGAAGAAGCAATATTTCAGGACTGTTCATAATGACACTTTTATAGGCAACATCTTCTTATAATAAAACATGGAAACCTATTTTCTGATGGGGGTGATTAGAACCATATTACACCAATTACCTAGCTGCCTATTGGTTTCTTGTAGCATTTAGAGTGGCAGGCTTTTATCTCTTTCCTCATCTTCTGCTTTAGAGAAGATTTCAGCTAAATACTGAAAACGCATTATGATTATGTTCTTAATGATTTCCTTACATCGTATTTCCGAACCTGATTGTAGAAGAAGTACAAAGGGGAATTAAGTATTTTAAAGGGAACTGGTCGAAGAAGGAAAGGGAAGAACTGATTTTCCTGTGTGGTACACACCCTCCAGTTAGTTAGTTAGTTAGTTAGTTAGTTCACTTTATTGGCATTGTACCTCGTACAACGAAATTAAATACCTTCTTCAGTGTACATGAATATAAAATAAAATACAAACACAAACACACGTACTTGGAAGTAACTGAATCAGTATCATTCTCGATCAGATGGAAGGCAGGAGGAAGAGGAGGAGGTAATTAAATGTATATATTTTTGCAACTTCACTCACATATATTCACATGCAGACAAGTAAATAATATATAGTCAGTGAAAGTTATATTACCGCTTTTCAGATTTCTTGGTGACCTTCCCAAAGGCCAAATGTTCGAAACTGTATGCTTTCTTGGAATCTGGTGCAAGATTTTCTTGCAATATGGCACAATTACATATTTTTTTTACCAAAAATGGTACAGTAATTCCCTTTAAGAAATTAAAGAAGAACAAAGCATTAAGAAATTATATTATAAAAAATACGCAGTTCTAAATCAAAAGTATAAATTAGATATTGAAAATCTTTACTTTTTATCTTTATCATTAGCAGTGTACACATATCTATGTATGGATCTTATAGTTTTTGAAAATAAATTGTTCATGTCTTCTTATTTTAATTCAAAACAGTATATAGAAAGCAATCCTTTCTAGACATGCCTGTATGTAAGATCTTGAGGAGGTAATTATTATTTCAAAAATATGTATATTTGCTTTAGGAAAGCTAACATATTTTGGAATGCAAATATACCCTAAAATGTAAGTTGTTTAAAGGAAGTGAAAAACGTTTTATTTTGATAATATCCCTTTTCATATTTCTTGAAAATGAGTAAAAAATTCCTTTCCAAATTTTATATTACAGTTCCTACCCAATCTTACAACATGTGTTTTATTACTGCTTAATGCAACTGTTTGCAGCCAAAGGGTGTCCAATCTATGATTATGCCATTTCAAATTCTTTTCTGAGATAGCTATACATAATACGGACGGTACACCTCTTAAATATAGCAGTGCCTCAGCAGTGAAATGTTTATTTCTATGAATTATCTGGATGTCATAGGAACTTCTTGCTTTTATTTAGAGAATACATATGGAAGATCATTCTGACAGTCTTGTAATATTAATCTCTGTTCTTTATTGACAGATGGAAAGGTTGAGGTTACAAAAGAAGGAGTAAAGCTGTGCACTATGGGTCCTGGGAAGGTGTTTGGAGAACTGGCTATCCTATACAACTGCACTCGGACAGCTACCGTCAAAAGTAAGATTATTTGAAATATTTAATCCTGAAGAATTGTTGACAAATCCTGATAAATCAGTCTGGATATCTTCCAGTTATTTCTCGGTGTTCCTGTTTTGAAAAGGAACAAGAGGTCCACTTTTATACAGTTGTCATCCATGGGTTTTTTCCCCTTTCAATTTTGTAAACAGCATATGAGGATTGTGCTGTGTAAATTAATGCATTGTATGTCAGACTTATTTATTTATTTGCTCATTCATTCAATTTATATGGCTGCCAGGTGATTTTGAATGGATAACATAGGTTTAAAACACCAAATATAAAGGAAAGTGATAAAAATCATAAAGAATAACAAAATAAAATATTGGAAATCAGAATACTATTCATTTAGTTACAACTGGTTAGCACTTGAGTGAAAAATGGTTTCTAGGGCCTTTTTAAAGGCCAGCAGGTTTGAGGCCAATAAAATTTCGAACAATATTTAATGGAATATGGTTTAGACTAGCCGTATTGTGTTACATAGTTCAAGTTCACCCAATAAATTTTCCATGCGTCTATTGCCTCAAAAACTTCCACTGCTAAAACTGTTGTTTTCTATCCAAAATAGGACAAATAGGAGAATAAAACAGGTCTACAGTAGTAGATGAAATCAAGGAACTGGTAGAAAACAGAAGCTTGTGCAGTAGGAATTGTTGTTTAGTTTGTCATTTTTTATATCACCTTCACTTTAGTAGCTCTTTCTTGTATTTAGGGCAAACAATCTTTCCAACAACTCTTCACATTTATTGTTTGTCATTGTTCCATATGTAATATTCCTCACACCAAACACCTTCATGCTTGGTTTTCTTCAGGATGTTGTCCTATGCATAATTTTAGAACCACACTATTCTTTCCTCATTAAAGTGGTGAGGTCAGAACTAGTACAGGTAGTCCTCGACTTACAAAAGTTCATTTAGTGACCGTTCAAAGTTACAATGGCACTGAAAAAAATGATGTATGACTATTTTTTCACACTTATGACCATTGCAGCACCCCTTGGTCACATGATCAAAATTCAGATGCTTGGCAACTGGTTCAAATTTATGACAGTTGCAGTACCATGGGATCATGTGATCAACTTTTGTGAGCTTCTGACGAACGAAGTCAATGGGGAGGCCAGATTCATTTAACAACCACATTACTAACTTACCAACTGCACCGATTCACTTCAACAACTGTGACAAGGAAGGTTGTAAAATGGGGCAAAACTCACTTAATAACATAAATTTGGAGCTCAATTACGTATGTTGAGGACTACCTGTATTTTCTTACAATGAAAAATTCTGGAATGAAAATAGGCAATTTTTTAATTTGTAACCTTCCTCACTTCCTGCCTTGTGGGGATTTTACACTCTTGACCATTATCTGTCTTCTACTATAAGCAGTGCCTTCCTGGGTAATATGGTTTGGAATGTTAAACAAGTGACTTCAGTGTAATTCCTATTGCTCATTAATGCATAAATAAGTGAATAGTAGTCATGATTGTAATTAGTTTTATTTCCTTTCCAAAGTGCTTTGACAGGGAAGGACACTTAGTTTGTACTTGGAGGCTTTTCAGCAAGATCTAGATGAAGACGTTCAGTTTCTTTGAAGTACCAAATGCTATTTAAGAAGTATTATTGACTATTAAATTTCAATTATTACTGTTACTTCTGAAGCTCTGATTGGAACATCTGCTTGTACTTCTGTCTGCATGATAATTCAATTTACATGTTGGCACTCTGGAAAGACAGATGTTAGGAGGACTGGTAATGGCATAAAAATAAGGATAATGTAAAGTGTTCACTTTTTAAAAGAAAACTTGAATATACAGTACTTGAAAAGAGCATTAATTCTGATGGAACCCTTTCTCTCCTTAATGCTTATTTAAACCTTTGCTAGTTAAATTAAAACTCTTGTTTTAATCTTACAGAATTTATGAAGAATTAATTCTTTTTCAGTTGGATATCATGATCCAAAAGTATGCAAGTAAGAAAAAGTCTTATAAAACACTTTCAACAAGAGAACGCTATTCAAAATAGCACCAACCAAAACTCAGAACTTACCATCTTAGTAGCTCAAACTAAATGAGTTTCAAAGGTCTTTTAAACCCGAGAATTGATATTAAAATACCAGATATTTCTTGAAAATTCTATATTAATGACTGTTCCAAATTGAAAATGGCCCACATTTAGTGTTTCCATGACTGATATTAAGACCAAAGTACCATATTTTTTCTGACTATAAGATGCACTGGAGTTTAAGACGCACCTAACTTTTAGGGGAGGAAAACAAGAAAAAAAATCTTACCTCAGCTTCTGCCTCCCAGCAATTTGCCTCTGTGCAGCAAGCAGAAATAGTTTCAGTTTCACTTTCGGGGGTGGAAAAAGTGCGTCTTATACTCTGAAAAGTACCGTGAATACATTGAAAGTACATAGATACTTGTGATCCTTCAAATAAACTGCCGCTAAATAATTTGCCACGATAGATGGATTTATTCTATTTAGAGACCACCAAACTTCATAAAAGTCTGTGTGACTTACAAGATTTCAAAGCAATAAAACAATGAGAACAAACCTTATGTGCAACTGGGAGGCAGAAGATACTTAACTGAATAAAATTCTACAATTCAAGAATCAGCCAGGTTTACAATGCCTTTTGAGCATCATCAGGGTGTAAGACATATGGCTTTTCCAGGGGATACTATTTCATTACTCCCTCCTGTCAATTTTCAGAAGAAAAGGAAGTTTCATTTCTTTGAAGAGACAGTCTTTTAGCATCCTGAGAATCCTGGATGTTATTGCCAGCAGAATGAGAGAGGTTTTTGTGGGATTTGATGGCTATTATTTTTTTCCATTAGAAAAAAAAAGCTACGTAAAATCCAGCAAAACTTAATAATTCTCTTTTCTTGAACAAAAGTCCCCAAAGTATGGGGGGCAGGGACAGATGTTAAAAAGCGGTGGGTATTTGATCACATGATTGTGCATACCATCTTGACATTTTTGATTTCCCTGAAACTGTTTGCAAATTAAACGAACAGTCAACCTTGTTAATGTTTAACCAGTAAAAAGTAATTATTATTACTTTTTTAAAAATATATTTATTTTTCGTAAATAAAATTGCAATGAGCAATGTAGTTAAATTCAGCATATTCTTATATACAAAGGTTAAAATGACAGACAAGAAAAATAATTCTTGTCTTAGTAATTATCCCTTAATATTCTTCTTAGTAATTATTAATTAATATATAATAAAATATGATTCCAGTAATTAATGTAAGATATATATTTGAGAAGGCTTTAACTTTAACTTGATCAGAATTTAGATAAAGAGTGTAGGTTAGTTTCTCAGCTGTAGTGATATGCCAAATATCATAATTTTATCTTTCCAGTGTTTAGTTATGGACATTTGGGAGCAGCGCTTCTCAACGTTTTTTTGGGTCACTGCCTCCTTAGTTGTACTAGGTGTTTTGTAACACCCTGTCCTGTGTGTATATTATTATTATTATTATTATTATTATTATTATTATTATTATTATTATTATTATTATTATTTATTAAATTTATATACCGCCCTTCTCCTA
>JAOYMU010000252.1:90309521-90321524 GCA_025802295.1 Psammodynastes pulverulentus | reverse complement strand
TGCTTATTTTAACTTTTATTTCTGGTCTGTCTTTTACAGTTTTGTTTTTGATAGGTTGAGCTATAGTTTCTTTTTGCGTGAAGACCGATGCAAAGAATGAGTTGAGCATCTTCTACAATGGCATACTTGGTATACTGGCCTCAGTAATTAGTACAAGGTCAAGAATTAGTACAAGGTCAAGACTGAGATTAGGAAAAATGATCAGTCTTTATTTTCACAGGGTGTAGTCTCTTTACAATTTGTTAGCCTGAATACAGTTTATCACCATTTCCAAACAATGGTTGATGAACATTGTGGAATGAGAGACAAAAGAGGAGAGTTTAATGTCATATATTAATGAAACTCATAGTTTAGGTAAATATGAAGAAGGGAGAGAAATAGAAGCCTGGGAGAAAGATGCCATTAGTCACTGGCCAAGGTGCTGAGCTAATGTCATTATCTTATGAAGCTGGCTTTCAAGAAAGACTAAAGCCATTCTAGAACTGTGGCCTCTAATCCTAAAACTTTGAAATAGTTCAGTCCAAATTTTGTTATACATAGTCTGTGTTTAATTATTGCAGTAGATCAGCCAGCAAATTGAGGAAAACAACCTTGACTCCAGTGTCCAACCTAAAACTCATTTTGAAATAATTCTAGATCAAGAAAGAAATCATCTCATTTCCAAGCATTGTGCCATGTGCTGGAACATTTCATCTGGTCAGAAATGTTGCCATGATTGGGATTAAATAAGACTTTTCCTACAATTGAATTACCACATCTTTTTTTTAAACATAGAAGAATCAAATTTTCCAGACACATGAGACTATCATTCATCACCCATTTAGCCACTGCACTGTAGCTACTTTTATTGCGATTGAGAATAACTGTAGCTCTCTTCACTCCTTCAGAAAGTCTGTCTATATTCTCAGATTGAATAAACTGAAATGTATTCAGTTTAAGTAGTAAGTAGTTACCCAAGGTGTGGCTGCTTCTATTGATATAACTGCAGCATCTAACTTAGAAAGCCTATTAATTATTTCATGTACAAAACGTCCCACAAAATTATTATAATGAAGTATCAGGCCCTTTTTTATCTTCACCAGGGCAAAAAACCCAAGTACAATTGGTAGTAAAAAGGCTTATTTTGCTCTTATTGCCCCCAAAGAATAGACAGCCTTGTAAGTCCTAGTCTAAAAGTAGTCATATTTATCATGAATTTTATGCCATTATTGTTTTCACTTTATTATTGCCATCATTATCTTTGGCCACCAGAATCATGCACTGCAGTCTGACATAAATATTTTATTCAGTGCTATCAGAGATTTTTTGAGATCACCAGTGAGTAATCAAAAGTGCAAGAAGTCAGGACATGCACTTCTATATCTACAACCATCATTCTTTGAGCATGGTTTTATGCTCCACAACCACAACTTGAGCTCTGAAGTGCTTTCATGTCAATTACAATTATTTATAGGTCTCCCAACCCTTCCCCAAATGGAACTTTACTTTCTAGCTCATAGAGAAACATTTTTTTCCTGGTCCAGTAAGTTACCTAATCTTGATTTGGACAAATTTGGAGACTTACAGAAAACACTAACACTGTCTACTCAAATGAAAGCCCATTTTTTCCAGTGTAATTTATTTCCAAATAAGTAAATGCTTAGCTCTGCAGGAACTTTCAACATAATGACCCTCCATAATAGATTAGCCCAGTGTTTCTCAAGGTTGGCAACTTTAGATTGTGTGGACTTCAGTTCCCAAAGCATTACTGGCTGGGGAACTCTGGGAGTTGAAGTCCACAAAGCTTAAAGTTGCCAAAGGTTGAGAAACACTGGTTTAGCATGTGTGCAGATCGAAACAAACTAAGCACTAGTTTGATGATAATATTATGATTATTGATTATATTTTATTACTTGATATGTGATGATTTTAATTAAAATTTAATTATAGCAATTTTATTACTAATGATTAAGCTTTCATATGCAGCTTAGAGTTGAAACAAAGTGGCATAAGTTTGTAATATATGTAGGAATGAATGAATAAATAAAGCCCGCTGCCTACATTTGCCACTCTGTGAAAAGGCATTTCTTAGATTCTGTTGATGAGATTAAAATTTGGAAAAAGTATTAGAAGATACAGTTTTGAATAATAATAAAATGTCTTCCTTCTTTCCTCCTGAAATGCTCCACACTGAGTGAATGACTGTGCATTGGAGGCTGAGATGCTTGGCTTCTGGTATATCTTGTCTAAAACTGTACTTTCCACATACAGTGCTTTGGATGGATGAATGCCATAAATGGTTCAAGAGGCATCTGGGACCACCATCCATTCCTCTGTTATAAGAATCAGACCAGATGTGCTCTATTCAAAGCAAAATGTATTTTTGCTCTCAGTGGTGGATTGCCAGCTTTTCACATCAACTTGCTACTACACTGCAGTGTTTTTAACTACAGCGGCCCAAAAACCCTACAGCAAGATCTTTTAAACCCCAAATCAATCCAGTTGATTCATCCAGAATATTAACCTTTGGAAGGAAGGTTTGAATGATGCGGTTGCTATTTAGTTTGGAATCTAATTACTTGCTGAGGATTGAAAACTAATTACTTGCTCAGGATTTGCCTCTGTGTAGTGTGGGGTTATGGCTATGTAAGATGAAGAAAAATATTGTAAGACTAATGAGAAAACAATTATGGATAGAATGTACTGCTTCGCAGTAAATAATTTTGTGAAAAGTTGTCATTTGATTAAAGAAAATCAAATAAAAAATGCCCATTGGATGAAAGGAGATAACCTGAAGCTGTAACAAACATGCTTTACTTGAAAGGATGTGCTGGTTGTTTATAGGTAAGAAGCATTTCAGTAGAGAAGCCATTCATCTCTTGCAGCTACAAAGATACATTAGCAATACGTATTGCCAAAGTCTCACAGAATTACTCTAGAGTTAATAAAGGAAATGCTTCACTTTTATATATGAGCTTTCACTCTTGGGCAATTGGTGCTTTATAGTCGCACTCTCTGGCCAGCCTACATCTTGGGATTTTACATGTATAGGATTTCTTGGTAATAAAAGAATCTAAGAAAATAGATAGGTGAATATTGGAGGACTAAATCCCACCTTTTTCCTTGGCAGCTGTTGACTTTTCTCCTAGATATATGTTTGTGTGTGCATGTGTATACATACATAAAAATACACACATAAATTTTTGATTGACAGAGTCGAGAGTTTTCTGGTGAAATGTTGTGGAAAGGCCATGCAGGTGATAGAGAATTTGTGATGTAGTTGCCACCAAAGCCATCCTGTATCAGTTAAGGGAGGAGGTGAAGGGTATTTTTCAGCTGTTCTATCTCTTTTATCTGTTACAATTTCATTCTAGTTAACACCAATGTGAGTGCACCATTTCCCCATTTACTTAAGACCTTTCAGGGAATGCAGAGATTTGGATGCAGAAGGGCCAAGTTTCCTTGAACTTATTCTGACATGATTTTTTCTTGCTTCTCAATATCAGGACATAAGGAATGATGGGAGATTTATCTCGCCGCATGGGAGATTTATCTATGCCTTCTTACCTATGGCCCTCCTTCTCTTTCTACCTACAGAGAGCAGGATCCATATGAATGTAGCTTCCTTCTAGTCAAGAGTCCCAAGAATTCAGAGCTCCTCAAAAAGCAAAGTGGATTGTAAGCTGCATCACAAGAGGCTTTTATATCTTTATAGTGTGAGAGAAACAAAGCTTTTCAGCCTATGTCTAAGAAAGACAATATGTATTTTTGAATGACATTATTTGACATGTATTATTTATTTTACTGCAAATGGAATTGTGTTAAAATACATCCAGTGGAATTTTTGATGCTCCTTTTATTTCTAAATTCCTGTCAATTTATGTGTTCCTTGATAAAGGGATATTATCCAAAATATTTATGAATAAAACCTTTATATTTTGGCAACATTAGCTATGCTTGGCTTTTTTTGTACTGACATTTGGATGTTCTTATGATCTTTATTTATTGCATAACATTACTCATGAAGTAGTATGTTTCAAGAAGTTTTAATAGCTAAAAGTAATTGAGAGTTCATTGCTTCTTGATCAAAGAGCAATTTTCCTGTTTAGATCACAATTTACATGTACTAATGGCTGGATTTTAAATAAATATTTGAAAATCTTATTTTTGAGTGCCTGTATAGAATGCATATGGATTTCACAGAGAAGTGTTTTCTTTGCAGCAATCGAAAATTGATAAGAACAAATATGCTATGAGCAAGTAGTGATGGGGGAAGAGAAATTTGAAGAAAGCAGGATGGCTTTCTGGATGTTGGCTAGATAGTACACAAAGGAAGCACAATCTAAGATCTTTCCTTTGGAAATGCCTAATGAAAGAAACAGAATCAGGCCATATTGAGAGGGCACTTAACAAATGTTTCAGCCATCGGTTGAAAATAGTTAAATCAATTGAAATAAATTATTTGGCAGTGATCTGTGTGAGACAGTAACCTGAGAGAGCCATATCCCACATAGATCTTATTAAGGAGAAATTGATTTAGGTAAAATGAAATGGATATTTTCCAAACTGGAGTTGTAAGGTCAGTTGCAGCAACTTGAGTACAATAATCAGAAGGTACTTGTCTGTTGAGCATAGAAAAAGAGAGATGGCTAAATTTCTCATCACAGGCCTGATCAACAAAAAGGCCCCAAACGAAGGCAAATAGATGTATCCCAGAATAATATTGCAGGATCCAATGACTGGAACCAGAGCGTTAGTCTATAAATACTACATACATAGAATAACCCAAAGCACACATTCTGATGCAACAGATGTTCTCTGAGGATAGGTCCCACATGAGTTTGAAAGCTTGTAAGGTAAAGCTCTTGTCCCAGGAACCAATCCAGATTGGATCCTACAAAAAGGCTTCTGACTGCTTGCCATCAGAACAGAACACTGTGACTCATTCTTATTCCAATCTAGTCCTTCCTGCTTGATGATTTTTTTTGATGCCTGGGCAAATATAAATTCCAGGTTAATTCTGAGTTTAAGTCCCCGTGTCAGATCACATAAAATACCCAGTTCAAATTCCCTGAACTCCAAATAGTAATATGCTTTATAAGATGTATACTTGAGAAGCTTTACTGATGTTGCTTTCTTTTTAAGACAAAAGGTTCTCTCCCCCCCCCACATCCCTCACCTCAAAGAGAGCTTCTTTCTATACCTGGAGAACTTATTTGAGCTGGGAATGTTTCGGTTTCCATGGCAACTAGGAGGCAGTCAGCCACATCTGTTCCAACACCTGCCTGTTAAACACACACATAATAGGCAGCTTACTTACAATATTAATTACTAGTTTGTCCTGATTAGAGTGATTCGGCTTCATGATATATTAATGGGCTCAAGGGGAGGGAAAGAAGGGAAGTCTAATTGGAAGCATTTGTGTGTATTTTGTCCTTGTCTGCTATCATCAGCTAATTAAGAGGAAGAACAGCTAGCAAGGCTGAGGGGAGTGTGAAGGGTCAGATCAGATCATAGTGAAAAGATGGAAATGCAAAAAGTCTCTAAAGTTCAAAGATAAGAGATAATCAAGAGAATACATGAAAAACAAGTCATGAATTTTCTTCACTTAGACATAAGGATGTTCCTCTTTTGAAGCTGGGATATCTTGAACCAGAAGGTTGCTTCATTCATGGTGGGGCAGCAGTAATGGGGCAGCCATTCAATGATGGCTCCAGGTTTTAGGAGTCTCTTGAACAAAGTATTCTCACTGGATGTTCCAGTATAGCCAATTGCTATGACTTGCTTCTTATATTCCATTTCACCTGCTTGAGAGAAAATCCAAACAATCAGCAACTTTGCTCTAGTTTCTCTATTTTGCCATTGTTTAATTGATCACTTCAAATGAATGATGAGATGGCCATTGTTGAAAAGTACTTATTAAACATCTAAACTATTGTGGTAGTGATAATGAAAAATGGAGGTGCAAACCTCACAGATAAACATCAAACTAATCCTCCCTCCCTTCCTTCTTTCCTTCCTCATTTATTTATTTACCAAATTTATATGGCTGCCCATCTTAACCAATAATTCTGGAAGCTAATAAACATAAAGGTAACATAGTGTATATAAAAACAATCAGTTAAAACACATTTCGGGTACTCTTAATATTATTGCTTAGAGAAAGTTGTGAAACCAGTCTCTATTATTTTCATTTACACTGATTCTAATTTCAGGGTTTTCAGTCCAGGCTACAGATATATGTGGAGGAAAATAAATAAATAATCAGTACTGAACAAAAACATTCTGGACATTAGAAGCTATTAGTCAAGCATATCTCAGAATAGGACTCAACTGAATGTTTTTGCTTAAATAGATAATTCTATCTCTCCTAGGAGCGAAGTACATATTTTTAATCTTGTATGAAATTTTGCATATCATTCAAGTTGAACTGAAAGTGCTTCCCTTCCTTCTCAAATATCATTACTGTATACTGCATATCATTAATTGAACATTTTCATTTCTGAAAATAGTAACTCTTCCCTGGAAGCGACTTTTGCTGAATCTTTTATAGAATGCTGATTTGTGGCAGCTCTTAACTACTTTATATTAGGTTATTTTCAATTAGGTCAATCTGAATATCAAATTAATAGGGCAAAGGAGATATTACTCCTCACTCATCTTTTTTTTTTTAACCCCTGATCCATTTTTGGATCTTACCCATATGCCACATTCTGATATGGAAATGATGGGTGTCAAGAATTGGCAACTAAGCTGTATGAAGGTGCCTTTGTATAAGTATGGGATGAAGTCAGGATTAGCATTAGGAGATGGATTCATCGTTGATGCTACTTACCATTTTTCAACCATAGATCTTGTGTTACATAGCCTTGCATAAAACACTAATTGGCACTGGTGTCAAGGGAGAAGAGGAGAGGAGTCATAAGTCAGTAGTTAAGCATATACTTCAGATGCAAAGGCCCTAGGTTCAATATTTTGTTTCTCTAGACATTGCTTAGAAAAGCTCTCTGTTAAGAATATTTTTGTGTTTGTTTTTTGTTTTGGTGCCTTTGAATCAGTGTTGATTCCTGACAACTGTCTGAATCAGTCCCTGAGGTTTTCTTGACAACATTTTTGGGAAATGGTTTGACCTTGCCTGCTTCCTAGAGTTGAGAGAGCAAGACAGTCTACTAAGATCACTGAACTGATTTTTTACCTGTGGTGGGAATAGAATGCATGGTTTCCTGATTTCTACCTTGATGCCTTAACCACTGCACCAAACTGACTCTCATTTTGGGACCTTACTGTAACTAAATCAATGTTTAGTTACAGGTGATGAACCTGTGTCTTTAAAGATAATGTTTGATCTTTGCATAAATGTCAACCCAAGGTCAAGGCCCAATGTGGAACAATTCCTTCCTTCCTGGAAAACTGTTGTTTCACTGTAGTCCATTACACCAGCTCTCCCTTCATGGGCAACATCTCTAACAATAAATATAATTGTACTAGAGAAAAACCTAAAACTAAAATGACCAATATTTTGTATATCATTGTAATTGTCTAGACCTTTAGTGCATTTACCAAGAGAAATCCACCTGCAAAATCTCTATCTCTCTAATTTGATTGAATAGTGTGAGCATGCTTCAGGTAAAATTGAGTTTTGATTGTGTATGTAGTACAGAGGTGGTATTCTACTGATTTGCACCGGTTTGGCCGAACTGGTAGCAGAAAAACTGCCGCTGTACTGCCTTTAGCATTAGCAGGGGATTACCAGAGAATACCACATTCTCTATTGTTTTAAAACATTAAAGAACGTGAAAGCCTTGATAGGCAACAAAGGCCAATATTTATAGGCCTACTGACCATTGGATATGCAAAGGTTTGATATGGAGTCAGAGGTGGTATTCAGCAGGTTCTGACTAGTTCTGGAGAACTGGTAGCAAAAATCTTGAGTAGTTTGGAGAACCGGCAAATACCACTTCTGACTGGCCCCATCTATTCTCTGCCTCATGAGTCCCAGCTGATCAGCTGAGTCTTCTTTTGTTGCCCTGCACAGAAGAACGGAGCTGAAAGCAGGTTAGTGGGGTGGGAATGGGATTTTGCAGTAACCTTCCTCCAGGAGTGGGGAGGGGATGAGGATTTTACAGTATCCTTCCCCTGTCATGCCCACCAAGCCACACCCACCAAGACACACCATGGCCACCAAGCCATGCCCACAGAACTGGTAGTATATTATTTTGAATCCCACCACTGTATGGAATATTTGAAAAATAAATGATAAAAGAGCATGAATTAATGAATGGAATGAAAGAAAGAGAATTAGATATGCTATGTGTAAAATAAAGAGAAAATATGGTGGAGCTGAATAAAGTTAGTCTGATCTTGTGAAGTAGAGTTGATGAATACAGTAGAAGCAGAGAAGTACAGGGGTAGGTGTAGCTGTAAATAAAAAGATTAAACAATTGAAATAAAGTCTAAATTGGTGTGTGATTTAGATTGTTTTTGTTGCATATAAAAACAAAAATTCATAGGTTGGAGATACAGTAATTCTATATTACACTCTAGTGAATCTGATAATGAAAAGAACATAGATGAGTTTTTGAGAAAATTGCATAACACTCCGAATGAACATGATCCAGGGGAAAAATTATTCTGTCTAATGAGATGAATGGATGGATGGGAATGAGAAAAGAAAATGGAAACAAATGGGTGATTTGGTGTAATGGAATGTATGGATGTTCTCGGGGGACAAGGGAAAGAGATGCTGCCTAGGGAATGATCACAAAGGAGAGGGAGGAGCTCCCAGTGGCTTAACAGTGGGATAAAGAAACTTAGGAAGCACCAATCCTAACTGATCAGATGGTGGAAGCAGGAAGTCTGCAAGGTTATGTTAATATAGCTTTACAATAAAATAAAATGAGCTTATCTAATCATTTTCTGTGCCAACTCAGAAAGCTCAAATAGCCCAAGGAGCTCCTGATACAGTTCTATAGAGGAATTATTGAGTGTGTCACCTGCACCTCTATAACTGTCTGGTTTGGTTCTGCAACCCAACAAGACAGACACAGACTTCAACAGACAGTTAGAACTGCAGAAAAAACAATTGCAACCACCCTGCCTTCTGTTGAGGACCTGTATACTGCATGAGTCAAAAAGAGGGCTGTGAAAATATCTACAGACCCTTCACATCCTGGACATAAACTGTTTCAACTTCTACCCTCAAGATGACGCTATAGGGTATTGCATGTTGGAATAACTACACACAAGGACAGTTTTTCCCCGAATGCCATCACTCTGCTAAACAACTAATTCCCACTACACTGTCAAACTTCCTCAAAGGGCTGCTTTACTATTATCTTTCTCATCTTTCCTGTTACCTATTTCCTTATCTTCTTATGACTATGTTGCTTGTATCTTATGATTTATATTGATTGTTTTATTTAGTATCCTAGTATGATTTATGTTGATTGCTTATTTTGTATCCTATGATTATCACTGAGTGTTGCATCTTATGGTTTATGATGATTGTATCTTATGATTATGATCATGATTTATCACTTGTTGCTTGTATGTACGTTGAGAGCTTGTGCACCGGAAACCAATTCCTTGTATGTCCAATCACACTTGGCCAATAAAGAATTCTAATTCTAATTCTAATTCTAATTCTAATTAATTCTAATTCTAATTCTAATTCTAATTCTAATTCTAATTCTAATTCTAATTCTAATTCTGTCTATTTTACCCAAGAAGATGACATTTGAAGATCCAATAATGAATTAGAACAATAGAAGTTTGGTGAATATATATGTTTCAAATATCTCCATATGTTGATATTCATATGTGCATATGGCAAAAAATAAAGATAAAAAGTATTTGATTGCTTATACCAAAACCTTAGAAAATTAGTAAAGAATATAATGATGATGATAAGTTGTGAGGCAAAAAGTTTTATGATATGGTCAAGATTGTATCTTGGGCAATAAATGGGCATGGGAAAAAAGGAATGAAGCAAAAGAAAGTAGAATGGCTGCAATAAAAAACATGTGATATAATGCAATTTATTCAATTTAGCCACTGCTAGATTTAAAATGAAGCTGGGTTGCTCACAGTGTGACAATAAAAAATTAAAATACCACAATAACTCAAAACTAAAATAAGTATCCAAGGCCTTGTTAGAAAAAGTATTAGAACATAGATTAATATCTCAATGAAAGGAATGGAAAGTGGATATAAGGAAAAGATGATATGAAAAAATAAAGCTTTCTGGAACACAGTGAAAAAATCCTTATGTTACAAAGTACCACATAAGCCTGTGGAATCATGAAGTGAAAGAGGTTGTGAATGAGAGAGTAATGCAAAATTGTGGAGGAGTGAAATATATGGATAATGTGCATAAAGAGAAAAATGTAACCCTGAAAAAAACAGACAATGCATGGGGATATTTATACTGTATATGTGGTAAAACAAGAAATAGAATAAATGTGTAAAGATATGCAGAACGAATATGAAAGTTGAGTAATCAGTAAGAAAGTATTTAGGTTGTTTGGACATATGG
Organism: Psammodynastes pulverulentus; assembly: GCA_025802295.1. Taxonomy (NCBI): domain Eukaryota; kingdom Metazoa; phylum Chordata; class Lepidosauria; order Squamata; family Psammodynastidae; genus Psammodynastes; species Psammodynastes pulverulentus. The sequence continues at coordinate 90,311,011 of JAOYMU010000252.1, read as the reverse complement.
AAAGAAAGAATGACATATGAACTATGAAAAAAATATATGAAGATGAAAAATATATATAAGATATTTGAAGAATGGACCCAGAAATTAGTAGCTACAATGTCAGTAATGTCAGCAATGATGTCTGCTTTTATGGATAGATTATCTAAGAGATGTTAACAAAGAAGAAATTTCAAATGTTATCTTTTTGTAATTTTGTAAATCTCAATAATAACCGAAAACCAAAGGCAAATTTACACTCTTCCACCTTTTTTACCTGGAATCTTTAGTTCCCCCTGGTGTCCAATTTCTGAAATCATAAATGCTCAAATCTTTGTTGATTTAAGATAGATAAAACAATTTGATCTCCACAAAACACTGTTTTATTTTATATAATTATTTCAAAATCTTATAGTAGAACTCTCAATATTCCAAATTTATTTGGATGCTTAATTCATTTATAACTTTCTTAGATCAAAATCTTATTTAGCTTTATGCCATTTATTTCCTATTCTTTAAATTCTTAAACTTATGGTTAAGATTTTTCTTTTGTTCAAGAATGAAGATCAACTCACCTGGCGGTTTTTTAAAATATACCTTTACAAGGGTCTCTAATAACCTTATGATAGTTAAATAGGCAATTTCCGAAAGTGATTAGAAAATAAGGCTAGCGAAACCATGTACGTTAAAAACTCCTGCCATGGTTGTGTTACTCAATCCCTTTAACTCTTAGTACTCAAACCCATGGGAAACTGCTGTCCTGAGAGCTCCTCACAAGGACTAGCCACGTAAAGCACATAAGAGTAATCTCTCTCCTTGTCCAGAGAAGTTCAGAAGGATTGGTCAACTTGCTGGTTCTTTGGACTTTGCCATGGTTGACATCTTTGCTCTTTTGGAGATAACCTTAGTCAGCTATACCTCCCCTGGAAGTCCATATAACAGTATATTTTGATCCTTGCTATTCAGCTTACTTCAACTTCAAGCTTCTTTTATAGTTTTCCCTCTGCTGGAAAGCTTCAGCCGGTCTAAATCAGCAAAATTGATGGCTTTATATATGACTTGACTGTCATGCAATGGTGTTCTGGATTTTTCCAGCCCAAAATTTTTAGCCATATCTTCAGCTGATTTGCTTATCACATTCATGCAAGTACAGCCTTCTCTGAAATGTTTATATAACATTCCCTTAGCATAACTTTTCCTTTCACTTGGTAAAAAGCCAAATATTTGCTCTGGTCTCAACTAATACTGTTATAGTCAATAACACTCTCATAGCATGCTATAGCCATGTGATGGCAAACCTTATGGCATGCGTGCCAGAAGTGGCATGCAGAGCCCTCTCTCTGGGCACACAAACTATTGCCCCAGCTGGGCTCTGCCACACATGTGTGTGCATGCCTCCCAGCAGCCAGAGGTCTTCGGGTCTTTGCTGTGCATGTGCAGGGGGTGGGGCACATATGGGGGGCTGGGTGCATGCATGGGGATATGCATGCTTGCACAGGGATGTGTATGCATGT
>JAOYMU010000252.1:90152729-90167653 GCA_025802295.1 Psammodynastes pulverulentus | reverse complement strand
TACTATTCTATAATAATAATAATAATAATAATAATAATAATAATAATAATAATAATAATAATAATAATAATAATAATTTGATTATGTTCCACATGGCTGGATTGAAAAATGCTTAGCCATTTTTGGAATTATCAAGCAACATCCAGAAATTCCTGAAGACTTCCATGTAGCTATGGCAAACTAGATTGATGGCCTGTGAAGAAGAGCTTAGTGAAATTGAAATGAAATCAAAAATCCTCCAAGGCGACTCACTGTCACCTCTGCTATTTGTACTTTTGATGGTATCACGAACAAGCATTTTGAAGAAAACAAACTAAAAAAGGCTTGAAAATTTCTCATTTGCTCTACATGGATGATTTAAAACTGCTTGGAAAAACAAAAGTTGAATTGAGCTCACTGCTAAAAAGCACTGAGAAGTTTAGCAAATACATTGAAATGCAATTTGGCATGGATTCAAACTTGATAATGAAAGTTGATAAAAGCAGTAACAACAGAAGAAGGGTAAAACTACTTAGAGTTTTGGAAGCCTCTGATCTGCTGCACAACCAAGTCAAGGAAGCTAATCAACAAAATGCATAAAGGAAATCTGGAAAATCTTGAGATCAAAGCTAAGTGGAGGAAATATCATAAAGGCAACTAATACCTGGGCAATACTTGCAATATGATATTCAGCTGGAATAATTGATTGGACTCAATTATTGATAACTTGAATTAAAAGACAAGAAAACTAATGACAGTGCATCATGCTCTGCACCCAAAAAATGATATTGATTATACTTGCCTCGATTTCAGGGTAGCAGAGGACTCTTGCAGGTGAAACAAACTGTGGGAGAGGAAAAACACGGCTTAAATGACTAAATAAAAATAATAATAAAAAAGCAAAAGAGACTTTGTTGAAGGAGGTGAACAATGGAAACCTCTTGAAAACAATGAGATTGAAAGCAGAATATCGAAAGGAAACAATTGAGCATCAAATTTCTATCTGGAAAAAGAAGCATATGCACAGTCATTGCCTGAAGGACATTGAAGGAAAGGTAGCTACAAAGCTAACATGGAGATGGTTGAGATAAGGGCTGCTGAAGAAAGAAACTGAGGGTTTCATTTTGGCTGCCCAAGAACAAGCTTTGCAGATCAATTTCATCAAAGCAAAAATTCAATATATCAGTAACAACAGCAAATGTCATTTATGCAACGAGAAAGATGAAACAACAAATCACCTTATTAGTGGCTGCACAAAATCTCAAAAAATGATTATCTACAACATCAGGATCAAGTTGCCAAATTATACAGTACATTGAAAGCATTGCCAGAAGTTTGGGTTCGAATGCAGCAAAAATTACTGGGAACATCAAATTGACAAAGTTCTTGAAAATGAACGGGTAAAGATCTTGTGGGACTTTCTAATCCAAACAGACAGACATCTGGCCCACAACACACCTGGCATCCCTATTGTGGAAAATTAAAAAAAAAGTCTGGTTCATTGATATTGCAATACCAGGTGAAGCATGATTTGAAGAGAAACAACTGGAAAAAATAATGAAATACCACAATCGGCAAATTGAAGTTGAGCGATTGTGGAGGAAGAAATCAATGGTTGTACCAATAGTAACAGACACCCTTGGAGCACTACTCCAAGGGTTGCCTAGAAATTTTGAACTTATCAGATCTGAATATTCTGACTGCAAAAAATCACCTTACTCGGAACTGCTTATATATTCAGACATGACCTTAACAGCTCTTGGTTAGGACTTGAACTGTTAAGTTTTGTGAATCAGACCATGAATCAAATTGAAGATTAAATCAACAACAATAACAACAACAATAACAATACTAATCATTATAAAGTCTCTTACAGTGTGTAAGAAACAAGAAAAAAGTCAAGGAAATGATTGATTTATTAATGGGAGAGGATGGCAAGGAAGTGACAGGTAGCAGGGAGAAAGCAGAACTGCTTAATTGATTTTTTTGCATCTGTCTTCACACAAAAGAAAAAAATAGTCCAACCTATTAAAAGTCATTGTAGGAGACCAAACCAGGAATGCAAGGCAAAATAGGGGAAAAAATGATAAAAAGACACCTATCTACTCTAGACAAGTTCAAAACACCAGGGCCAGATGGATTACATCTCAGGATTACACCCCTAAATCCATGAAGAAGCTGACAGTTGTGATCTTGGAACCACTGAACACAATTTGTTAGGCCTCCTGGAGCACTGGCAAATTACCAGAGAATTGGAAAAGAACTGATGTCACTCCAATCTTTAAAAAGGGAAAAAAAATGGATCTAGGAAATTACAGACTAACTAGCCTATGATCCTGAATAATCAAGATAATCAAGCAATGGATATGTGAGCACCTAGAAACGAGCAAGGTGATTAGTGGAAACCACATGGTTTTGTAAAAACAAATCATACAGACAAACTTTATTGCCTTCTTTGATAAAATGATTAAATCAATTGATCAGGGAACTCTTGTGGACATAGTGCACTTAGATTTCAGTAAGGCATTTGATAAAATAGACCACAGCCTACATTTTGGTAAGGTAGAACAATGTGGGATAGATAGTATCACTACCAGATGGATTGGCTGACCAAATACCTGCAGCATTTAATTTGCAATGGAAATATAACTATAGGCAAAGAAGTATTTATTTGAATTCATCAAATTTGCAGTTGACACTAAGCTGGGAAGATAGACAGAATGGAACACTGGGATCTACCCAAGAAAATTCAATTCAATGGTGAAAAAAGTAAAGTCCTACACTTAAGCAAGAAAAAATAAAAGCATTGGTGTAGAATAGGTGATATCTGGCTCAACAGTAATCTAGGTGTCCTCATGGACCACCACTCAAATATGAGCCAGCAATGTGTTGCAACTGCCAAAAAAACCAATGCAGTATTAGGTTGCATCAACAGAGGGAATGAGAAGTGATAGTACTCCTTTAACTGTGCTGGTGGGACCATATTTGGAATAAAGTGTCTATTTCTGGTCACCATGATACAAAAAAGATGTTGAGATCTTGGAAAATGTGTAGAGAAGAGCAACAAGGATGATAAAGAGTCTGGAGGCTAATGTATGACAAACAGTTGAGGGAACTAGATAAGTCTAGCCTACTGAAGACAAGAATTAGGGGAATGTAACAATGGTATTTCAGTATTTGAGAGGCTGTCATGAAGAAAGTTCTCTAAGGCACCAGGGGGCAGGACAAGATATAATGGATGGAAGTTGTTGAAGAGAGATTCAACCTTAGAAGTAAGGAGAACTTTTCTGACAGTGAGAACAATTAATCAATGGAATAATTTACCTCCTATGTTATGGATGCTCAATCACTGGAGATTTTGAAAATTTAGAGTGGGTGGCCATTTGACTGGGAGGGTATAAGGCTACTGCCTTGAGCTGGGGATTGGGCCAGAAAATCTACAAGATTCCTTACAGTCCTATGATTCTGAGTCTAGTTACACTATATTCTTTTTTAATATTGTATGCAACATTTATTTTTAGTTCTCTTTTAAATGTTGAATTTGTTGAAATAAACTTTTTCATGATACTAATCTGATTAAAAGCTCCCACTTTTAAAGGTAACTTTATATGTGGATGACGTGGGTCCCATATTTATGCCACAATTTTGCTGTATGAATGAATGTAATTTATCAAATCATTTTCCAGTAGCTGGAAATTCAGTTTGTCTTGAAACCTTGGTATAATTGTCTCTAGGGCTGATCATAGTAAGAATAAATGCATTTCATTACTTTTATTTATTTTCTTCTTGAACTGTTTCCCTCTTTTTTTATGCTTTACTCCTTATCAAACTAGTAGTGGGAGGTTTAAATCAGATTGTCAGATTGTCAACAAAATCCCCCAACCCCCCCAAGATAAATTGTCCAAACACCTTTGAGAATACCATTTTATAATTATACCTCAGATTCACCTGCAACAAAAACTTAAATTTGTTTCTGTATAACAATTGGTCTTAGGGCATTATAACATTTTACAATAAAGGCCATGGACCTATATGATAAAAGTACATTGTGATTTATTGTCCTTTGATCTATCTCTCTGTAAAGCTACAGAGAGAACATAAAACTTCATTTGAGTTAAGCCCTTATGGTTGTTGGGAACAAGCTAATTGAAGAATGATCCTCTGGAGACCCTAACTGGAGATATATCTTGTTTAGTAACTCATGGTTGGCACCTGTAAAAAAGCTGAGAAGGTCCTTACTTGACATCTCTTGGATGATACAAAGCTGATGCAAGTGTCAAGTGCCAACTTTAATTCTTCACATGTTTAAAGTAACTAACGCTTTGGAATATCTTCAGGTAATTTGCAAAAGAAGTCAAGTGATAGGTTATTCGGCATATTTTAGTTCAGCTCATTAAAAAGATAGAATGGAGGGTATAAAAAGAAAGACACATTATTTAACTGGCCGTGATAATAGACTACATAGCCTCTTCATTTGCTACACGTCTTTTACTTCATTTCAAATGTATATATTACATTCCCTTTCATTATACAATAATCCTACAGGAACTTTAAATGCGGACCATTTATCCATGTAATTGCAAGTTTTAATAGGGTAGAAACCTGTATATTATTGTTGCTTTTGAAATTGCTAATCTATTATTATAAACATTAAGTTCTGTAATATTAAGTGTCAGCATTAAGAAACTGCTTAAGAAAGAAAGCTATGGTGCTGGTTCTCTTTAGATAAGAGTTAGTTATCCAGCACTATTGATTTAAAAAACTGCACTTTATGCCAAGAAAAGACATGACTGTGTTAAGAGCAGAAAGGTGCTATGAACTTCGAAGTGTGTAGCACCTTTGTGGAAATGAACTGGAAGGACTGTGTGGTTCTATCCACTTTAGTATTTTAAATCCAATTAATTTACGTCTTTAGATTGACACATTCTTGAAATAGTAATTTTAATTTTTATAACTACTTTGTGATTTTCACTGAAAAATTAATCCAGAAAAGTTTGTACTCCTGATTTATGGTCTCAATAAGATTATTTATAAAATTGAAACTTTAGCTGTTTGCTACACCTTCTAGCACCTTAGTACTAGCTCAGAATTTTAGGACATCTTCAGGTAAGATACCTGCAGATGGCTCACCCCTCTGAGTGGGTCTTCTGCTTCATCACACTCACAGTTCTTTATTAGTGTACTTTCTCCCACTGTACCTAATCCATGGAAACATCCAGAGAAGGCGAGAGAAAATAGTTTGCAAGTCAATGCTTCAACTTTTGTCAATGCATTCTCAGGGAAGAAAGATGTATAAACAGTAATTGCAAGATGAACGAGTGGCCTTGGATTATTTTTATTAAGCTCTAAACTAATTCCACTTTTACCTGTTAATTTGTTATTTTTTTCCACACCTTTATTTGAACATTCATTTTAACCTTTTAATTCTTCAATAAATCATCTTCCTTACATATACAGCATTTGTTAACTCTACTCCACAAATTCAAACCATCTTCATTCAGATCGACGGTATTTTTCCCCTTTCACTGGATGACAAAGTAGAACTTTTCCTTGGAGAAATGTATTGGAAACGTGGCTCCAATAGATATCCTAAGGTAATAGTCACCTAGCTTTCCATTCCATTGTTTTTAGGAACCAGGACTTTACACTGGACCTCCAGAGACCCTTAGCTTCTGAATCCAGTACCCTATTCTGTGCTGGTATAAAACAACCTCAGGTAATTTTGGGTTATGTTGGCAGTTGGGACTCGGTCTGTTGTTGCTATGTGATGACATTATAAAGCTTGATGTTGTGCGAATGCATCACTTAGTGATGGTAATCCTGGCAGTCCCTGCTACTGTCATAACTACAGGAATTCCAGATAAGGAATGCAGAGGGGTTAGGGGTGTCACAGATGAGCATTGGAGAATGTGGGTGGGCCAACAAGGGCAATGGATAGGAGCTGGCATGTACAAGCAGGCTGGCTAAAGCAGAATGCAGGTGTTTGGAAGCACAGGCAGGCAGGGGATGCTACAGAGCATCCCTGAGATCTGGTACTTTGTAGTGGACTCCTCAGGAGAAAAATGTGGTGGGAGCGACTTACAGAAGCAACTTTTAACTTTTCCTGCAGGCTTTTCCTGCAGGCTTTGCTTATGGGAAGCTGTCAGAGGAGATTGCAAATGGGGATCATGTGACCATGATTCACTGTAATGGCATAATTGTGTGCTGGGTGTCCAACTTTGCAGAGATATCATGTCTCCTAATTCATAAGTTTGAACAGTTGCTGAGTGAATGGTCATAAGAAGAGGATTACTTGTAAATCATATGACTCTGAACACTGCCATGAAACACTGGTGCTTTGAACAATTGTGGTATAGAACCTTCTATTTACCACACTCCTGGAAAATTTCCCAGATAAATATGAATTCAACTCTACCATTTTGATTAGAAGAGGCCTTGCACATATTTGTGGGAGACTGAGATTGTTTACTTAAATATAACCCTCACATCTAATATTCTAGCCAGAGGGATGGAGCAATTTCTTATTTTGGAGAGAGCTTTCTGAAGTAAAGGCATAAAGAAAGTGCCATATAATGGGATCCCCCCCCCCCAAGAATAACACAAACAAGTGTGTTATTGGTTTTGGTCCTCAAGAATGCACATTACAGGAGGCTTTACACAGATGTACATTATTGGAAAATGACAGCTTCCCGGAGAAAAATACAGTATCTATTATTTTCAAATATAGTACATTTTTGTCTCAGATAGGACTCAGACTCTTTTCATATAATTGCATATGGTACAGTTATAACACTCTTGTTGGCTTTGTGAAATTCCAGAGAGAAGCTTAATTTTTTCCTATACTTCTTTCATCTTTATACCTAAGGCTACTTGCTAGCATATATGTTCTAGTCTGCTGAAATAAGATTAGCCATCACAACACTCCAGATCTGCAGAGTGTTGAGTTGTTAAGCCAAGGTATGCTTTTTTCTGACTTCTTTCTCTGGTTATAATTAGATGCAAATATTAAGTCCAGCAGCTTGCCTGGCAGGGAAGAAAAGAGGTAGCTACCAAAAAAAGGGGGGGGGGGTATCACTGCAATTTATCTAATCCTAAAATCTCTTTTCTTGGTTGTTAATAAATAGGTACTAAATAGAGTAAGCTATTTAGTGGCTACAGCCAAACAATGGTACAAACTGGGAAACATGAGGTGCCAAGTGTTAAAGACATGGTTAGCTACATGACATTGCCTACCATTTTCAGCAAAATATGGATTTAGAGCCAAAAGTAAATGAATTTAATGTTAGCAATTTCCAAAAAGTATAGGAACAGTAAAAAAAATGGTTAGGAATAGTAATTTAAAAGGTGGCATATATGAGAAATAGGAATGCAGCAAATAATAGGCACAGGCAACCTGTGGCCTTCCAGATGGTGCTGAACAACAAGTCCCAGCATCCCTCATTACTGGATGTGCTTCCTAAAGATGCTGGAATTGTAGTTCAGCCACATTAGAAACACCACAGGCTGCCTACTGCAATTTTAGGTGAGTGTCACGCACAAAAAAACAGCATGTCTCTGAATGATTATTGTGGTTCTAAAAAGGGAGAGAAAACATAATGCAGTCACATTATAAAATGCATTCTTAATATCTGAGGTTTATTTTTTGATTTTAATCTCTGCAGACAATTTTTCTTGGCATTACAAAAATAAGTTCCATTTTTTAGGTTAATTAAAATTGAACTAAAAAATGGAGGGGAGTAATTTTATTTTTAAAGGCTTATGAAATTATGAGAGTTCTGGCTCCCTCCATATTTCATGACATATTTTGTGTTCTCATTTCACAGCTATACCTGATTGGTAAGGATTCACAAATATATCAGGATGAACAGCCAAAAGACTTTGGATACATACAGAGAGTGTCTCTTCTTTTTTACACAGATATTCCACCTTTCCTTTCCTTTTAACCATTAGGAATTGTTGATAGAATAGACAGCTTCATCCCAATAAGCTTAAGTCACCTTCTTTCTTATTTTGAAAATTCTACATTACTGATACCTGCAAGGTATTTAAAGTTGCAGAGTAACATAGCAACGCATCTTTTTAAAACTAGATTGAAAAAGACTAGAAGAAAGTGAGAACATAGCTTCAGTAGGAAAGCAAAATAGACTGCACTGTAATTTTACATGGAAAAAGAGATCAGCTAAACCTCATTACTAAGCGATGCAGAAGAGAGATTGAAAGTCTTGTGATCACAACACATACTCCCAGTTTCTCAATTCCATCTGTGATAATCCTAAAAACTATGATGAGTTGAACTAGAGAAGACCCAATTGGAGACACCATGAAAGTCTTGGCCGGGTGTCTGAAAGATGCAAAGACCTGGTTGGGATGAAACAGTATGAGATTGAATTCCTAACAAGAGTAAGTTGTGGTTTGTCTAGAATCCATCTGGCTTTCTATGAGCTCCAGTTTTAAGTTTGGATAGGGTAGCACTCTCCTGAAGGAGCAAATTAGGAATGTCCTTGGACTTTCAGCTTTCACTGGATTTTCAAGTGGAGGCTGTAACCTGGGGGACTTTTACTTAGCTTTGGCTGATACACAAATTATGACCCTCTCTGGTTTACGACACAGTTTTCACAGAATTCCCTTTACCAAGATTTATTCAGATGGATGGGATTGCCAGAATTCCAGCAATATTTTATGTATAACAGGGGGGTGATTTTCTGTTTTTTTTTCTTATTAGCTTTCCTCTTCACTAATAATGGGAGAGCTTGAACCTGGCTTCTACACTATCATCTTCTGATTCTTTATCATGAGGTGGTGTAATGGTATGTGGGAGCCAATAGTATTATTGGTATTAATAGACCTATTAAATAGGTCTTAGTAGCTTCAAATGGCTACAACGACCAATAGAATGCAAATAGAATGCAACAATCAATAGAATGCAAATTGTTCTTGGTTAATTTGTAATTAAGATATTGAACATACTGTCATATGTTCCAAAAATATTCCAGATTTAAGAATCTCACCCAACACAATTGACTTCACTAGTATGTACATATCTATGTATTTTCAGCTTGTATGCATGTAAAAAGGTCTATGGAATATTGCAATTATTCTTTTTCCCTCTGCAATGGCTGACTCCTGAAATATGGTAAAATCATCCTGATGCTTTCAGTAAGTGAAAAGTAAATGTTATTATATAGGGTCTAATTTCAAAATATAAGGCTAGAGAATGGCATAGAGTACATTAAATAGAGTAGCCTATAAAATACAGAATAGGATTTATTGGTTATTGTTATGGAGAATATTTGAAGCCACCAGCCGACTTAAATAGCTAATATAAAAAAAAGGAACAGACTGTTGGTTTATAGTAAATAAAACAAAAATATAATAGACCTATATGTAATTGAAAATGGAGACACTTTATCAGTACAGTACATGGTAGCAAGCTCATTTAAATTTATGAAATAAAATAATAAAAGTAGGAAAACAAGTAAACTGCTTACCCAAGACTGCAAGTGGGACCAATATAAAAAGAGGATTCACTTATGCAAACTCCCTAACCAGACATCCTTTTGGGTTTTTAACTTTTAGAATTTGTATAAAACTGATGTAACCATCATAGGACACAGGTCAAAATGGGATTCATATTTAAGGTAAACTTCAAGGATAATAAAAATTCATTACAACAGATAGGATGATGACCCAAATTGGGTGGATTTGAAAAGATATGGACTATTGGTCTGGAGACTCAATGTTATTTTGAGGTTGGGAGCAGCATGTCCCTAAATACTCTCAGGGGAACATTGGGAGAGCGATGTGTCTTGGCCTTCTTCTTTTAAAAAAATGATTAGAATTTGGGGAAGAGAATATTTTTTATTTCGAATAAAAATATATATAAACATGTGGAAATTAAAGGAAAGAAAAATATTTCAAAGAAACAACTTTTGATTTCTATTTATAGCAGTTATAAATATAAATTATTTTTTATTCTTACTCTATGGTTACAGCATTGTTTACATTTTTTCTATAATTGATTATCTTTGTTCTAAATCGCCAATATCATACAGCATAACTTCATTTACAAGAAGGTTCCAATCTTCATTAGACAATGTCTTATATATATTTAAAGCAGTCAATCTGGCCATTTCAGCAAATTCCATCCATTGCTCCATTGTGGAGTTGGAAGAAATGTCCATCTGGGTTCAGTTCCAAGAGAGAAGAAAGACACTGGAAACATGGAGGCTGCTTGTAAGGATGGTTTAATGGTGAAGAAAAACCACCAAGCACGTGTGATTCTGGGTAGAGGAGTACATGGAATGGAGAGTGAGATACATTTATACCCTCTCTTGGGTCTTGCAAGAGATGTATTCTATTGGTTGTCTCAGGGGTCCAGCTAACTTGTAGGCTGTCTGTGTCCTAGGCTTAGTTGAATCTTGCTGGGTGATAATGTAATGAAGAGGGTTGTGTTCTGAAAGGGTGTTGGGCAATTCCTATTATGGCTTAATTGCTTTGTCCTAGTTTGGATCTTGAGTGAGGGCTAATCCTATCACCCTGGAACTGAAGGCCTTTTGTCTTGTAGATAAGATGGCTCAGTCTTTCTGGGGCTATTAACAAAGGTGGAGGCTACTTTCCAAGAGCATGTTTCTCCTTTTCTCATCCAGGGAGGTATAATATTCTGCCTTTTTAATATTTCCTAGCATATTTCATTCTTCTAGGAGAGGGGTGGGTGCTAACTTTCTATAGTGATAAAGTCAAATCTTCCCATCTTTGTGCATATATCGGTGAGTATCCTAGAGGTATCTGATTGGCCATTGTGATAAATCAAATACTAGACTTAGGCTATTGTTATGTTCTTAAAAAGCAAGGAAGGCAGAAAAAACATCCAGTCATAATAACAAAAACAACAATAAGAAAGAAAATGTAAAGTCAGTTAAAGAAATAGATTGGGATGTTATTCAGAATGTGCAAACACTTTCTTTCTTCCATATATAATTAACTTTTGGAACAATCTAGTCACAATAATGGAAAATGTCTGGTTATGATAATGATGCTAATTTTATGTAAAATGTGTAAATTACGTAAATTATGTATGTTACATAAATTATGTAAAATTCATCTTTGGTACACCTTTGAATATTAGATACCACTCCCAGCAACAGCAATAACAAACAGAAGAAAGCTGTGGATTTTATGCTATAACTATAAAATTTCAGGAGGCATTTGGCTTTGCAACTAGAATGCTGTGAAAGATCGACCTCATTCACCTAAAATGTTTAATTTGGAAATAGAATTAACCTATTTTCTGTGTTTGCCAGCACACTTGTTTATAACCTAATCAAACAGGCTGGGTTTGTATATATACTAAGCTACAAAACACATAACAAACAGCACTAACTAATCGGCCTTTACTTGACCTGATTAAGCAAAGTGTGAACATAACCTACATAAATCTTCCTGGCAATCACTGCAGTCCAATTTGTGTCCAAAGATTTGTGATATACAAATCATTCTTACAGCAATATTAGTTTTTTAAAAGGATATATGATTTACCCTAGGCTGTTTCATATTTGGAATGCACAACATATACTGGAGACCTGAGTGTCAGGCCTGTCTGTTCTATGCCTCCTTCCCTTCCTGTTTATAGTCTATTATAACATAATCTGAAATCACAAGTATCAATATCAGTGTGAACAGATTGACAAATGTACTTATCTCACCTATATTTCATGGTGGATGAGCCATGAAAAAAAAAAGGAGGGCAGTGTTTTTTCTTTTCTGAATGGATGTCAGGCTTCTGCTTTAAAGTTTCCTCTGTTGAAAGAACTGCTAAATTCAATCCCAGTTTTAAAATCAAGACCCATAAGAAAGAAGAGAGAGGAACTTGAAAATGGCATACCAGTAGTTTGTAACATCTGGATAGAAGATCTGATGACAGATCACCTGTTCTTACTCCCTATTGTGCCATAGATTAGGTTGTTATATTAGTTTACACAGGTGTCCTTGACCTATGACTGTAATGAAGCCTACCCATTACAGTTGTAAGTGGTGATGGCTATTAAGTGATACAGTGTTGCTTAGCAAGCCTCACCCCCTGCTCTCCCTGATAGTTGTTAAATGAACATGTGAATTGTTAAGCAGAGCATAGAATGTCTCAGGGATGGGGCAAGCCTTGGGAAGCCTAACTCAGGTCCAAGCCTGCCTTCCTCTGGGCCTCCCAAGGCCTTCCACCTCTCCCATTGCCAAGTTTCTGTCCTTCAGGGTCAACACAGCACATGGGTCTTTCCCCCCACCCCAGATCCTTGCAGTCCTTTCTCTCTCACTGTAGCCCCTCAGGGCTTGCATCTACTTCCCACCCATCACCCATAGTGTATTTACCTTTTGAAGCTCTCTGGAGTCTCAAACTTTCTGCAGGGATCTATAGACCACATTAGGGAAGCAAAATGGAGCACTTTGTACCTGGGATACAGTATGACCTCCCTGAAGCAGCAGCCACTTAGTCATGTTTGTAAGGAATTGTAGGGGCACTGAAAAGAGTGGCCACTTCTCGAAGGTAGCCATGCATCCCAGGGAAAAATAGCCTTTCTTCCTTCCCCAACAAGAGGTCTGGTGATCTTCAAAAGCTAAGTGTGTGATGGGTGATAGAGGGTGGGGAACTTGCCCAAAGCCTGCAGGGTGGGGCAGGGACATGGAGGGGATGTTGCTGCAATGTCCCTGTGATTGACCATCACAGGGAAATTATCACAGTCATATAGGTAAATGACTGTGGAGGCACCGCAGTGGCTGTAACTTTGAAATGCGGTCATAAATAGCTTGGGTCTGTCCTAACTTTGAATGGTTGCTTAGTGACTGGCCATTAAGCAAGGATTATCTGCAATCTCTTATTGAAAATTGCATTATGATTTATCAATATGCATATGCAAATTTTATGAATCCCTTTCTTATGATGTACAGCCACTTTTCTGGGCACATGTAGTACCTGAAATCAAATATTTCTGCTTTCTGCAAAATAGATTGAAGGCTCAAGCTTTGCTTGCTCTCTACCAATCTATGTGTAGAGATCATATACAAATTTGATTTTTTTTCTTACTGTTTCCAATATATTGTTATAAGTGAAAAGCATCAAATATTTAAGTAAGAAACAACAGGTTAATGTATCTTATTTGAATTTAAATTATTTAAATTATTTAAATAATGACACATTCAATTAAGGATAAAGGCTGCAGAGAGTTGGAAATTAAGAATTTCCATTGATAACACTAAGCTAAACTAAAGTTGAAGAGGTTCTGACCCTATATTAGTTCATTAATGAATCTCATCATTATTTTTATGCCAGCAATTTTAATTAGAAATGTGCCCATATCCTCTTTTAGTCATGCAGGTAATTGTACATTCTAGCCAATTTCTTCCACATTTTAGGAGAGTGAACAAAGAATTTGGAAGAAGAAATCTATTTATTTATTTTATTTTATTTGCGATTTATAGCCCGCCCCCTCTCCCCACAGGGACTCGGGGCGGGTAACAACAAACAATATAAATCACAATATAAATAAACATTAAAATTTGATCTGTAGCATCCTGGGTTTCAACCAGAAAGCACAATAAAAGACATAAAAATCCAGTTTCCTTTCTGTGCCAAGTTCTATTGATAGTGGTAACAGGGAGCCATAAAAATGTCCTAATCTGTCCTACAAAAAGCTAAATTTGGCATACCTTGAAGTTTGTTGTCTTTTTTTTTTTTGGCTCTAACGTAAATCAAGTCTCCATTCCCTATTCTTAGTCCTAGATCAGGGGTCAGCAACCTGCAGCTCTGGTGCCACATGTGGCTCTTACATCCCCCTGCTGTGGCTCCCTGTCACAGGCTGGCACCACAATTTTGAGAGGAGCTTCCGGTTAAGGGGAGGGAGCACAGCACGCCAGAAGGACACTCTTATGGCAAGGAATGGGTTTTTCCAGTGGGCTCCACAATTGATAGGGCTTTTGGTTAGTACAGGTAGAGGAAAAAGGATGTGGCACTAGGAGGAGACTCTATGGCGGGGGAACTGAACTTCCAGAATTCAACAGGAGCCTTCAGTTAGGACCTTTGTGGCTCACTGTGGTTTTTTTTCTGTAGGAAATGGGTCCAAATGGCTCTTTGAGTGTTTAAGGTGGCTGATTCCTGTCCTAGATTGTGCCATATTGCTGTCAAATGCAAATCTCCCATGATTTGTCACTTTTTTTCCCCTTCAAAAAATTTGCACAAAGAAATTTTCCATCTTGACAGCCTTGCAAATGGAAATCCTCACCCTGCCTCATTTCAGATTGGAAAAAATCTGAGCAACATTGGAGATCAGAAGAATTTGGGGAAGAAGATGTGGGGATCCAGGCCAAGCCTTGGTCTTGGGTTCAAGTTCAATAACTGGAAATATGTTCTACGATCCTGTTAGCAATGGGAAAATCTGGCCTCCTTTGGAAATTAGATTTTTATCATCTATAAACCATCACTCTCAAACCCCTCCTCAACTTACAGCCATATTGAACCCAAATTGTTGTTGCTAATCAAGATAGTTTTTAAGTGGATTTTGCCCTATCTTTCTTAGAACAGTTGTTAAGTGAATCACTGCATTTGTTAAGTTGGTAACATAGTTGTTAAGTTGTTAAGTAAATCTGGCTTCTCCATTGACTTTGCTTGCCAGAAGATTGCAAAAGGAAATTACATAAACCCGAGGTACTGCAACTATCAGAAATATGAATCAGTTGCCAAGCATTTGAATTTTGATCACCCAACCATAATGATGCTACAACAATCGTAAGTGTGAAAAATGGTCATAAGTCACTTTTCCAGTGCCATTGTAACTATAGATGGTTGCTAAATGAACTGTTATAAATCAAAGGCTACCTAATATTCTGTTGCAATATACTTGTGATATGCTTGTTGTCTGGCAGTTGTTGCAATATGTTTGTAACTGTTATACGCTTGCTGT